>JAGFNQ010002536.1:443457-468376 GCA_024364735.1 Boesenbergia rotunda
CTAAATTGCCTAAATGACCTCTGAACTTGTACAAACTCAATGCAAGCAACTAACTTCAATTGAAGCCAAACTGGTACAAGCTCAGCAGCTACGAATTAAGGAATGCAGAAATAAAATCAGGGCTAGTTCTGTGCCAAAAAAACTGAATCTGTTAGTTAATAATTGCAGCTGACCGAATGCGAATTGAACAGCTAACTATTGATGAAGAACCTTGCAAGAATGGATGCAGAATTTCAGATCAGGTTCCAACCAATTCAAGTAACTAAAATTATAATGCACTTGCGAACTCAATGCAGAAATGCAGAAATAAATGACTGACTTGTGCAAATTCAGATCTGTTTTGGATGTGAACACCAACAAACAACATGAATTAATTTCTTGCAGCTAATGCTCTGGAAAAGCTCCTTAGAACTGAAACTTAATTGCGGCAAATCCAGAATCTACAGACTGAACGAATTGTAACTGAAACTAAATGGCAGAATTTAAGTAGATACGCTAGCTAGACTAAAACTTGAAATAAAACTGCGGGCAACCAAAACTAAACTCTATGTTAACTAACTAGCATCTTCCTAGCTTGAATGCAGCAATTTAACAACTCACTGAATGAAGAGACAATTTAGAAAACTAGCTACTCTAATACAAATTCAGAACTGAAGGGGAACACTGTAATTGAAATGGCACGCTTTTGAAATTGGCACGCAACAATTTAGGCTACAATTAAACTGAAATCTAACTCAATCTATCACTAAACAACTTCCTAAATTACTCTACTTGCAGAATTGAAGCTAAATTATGGCTAACAACTCAGAAATCGCAAATTACAGTAGCTGAACAAGAATTTCAAAACAGAACAGTGCGCCGAATTGAAATCTACAGCTAAACAAATGAAAATTAAGTGTCTAAGATACTCCTTAACCATTCTCCAACTCAAGAGCTCCTTGGTTGTCAATCAAGGGAGAACCTCGGACCCGCAAGCTCCACAAATCAGTGCAAATTGCCTCTGCTACCGAATCTGATCAGATTTCTGCTCAAACTGAAATCAGCTTCCGAATCCTTCAAACTCACTGTGGTGGCTTGCGATCTTGATTAGGGAATGACCGAGACCTTCCAGGGAACCCCTCCGGTCAGCTCGGATGCAGTGGAATGGATCACAGCTGAGTTCGCTGAATTCGGATAGTGAAACTGCCGAGACCTCGCGCAGCTTCTCTATTGAGCAAAACTTCAATCGGAAACCTCACTGAGACTCTCTATACTGACCTAACCCTTGCCTTGATGAAGATTTGAGGGGTCGCGCCCCTTTGGATGAAGAACTAAGCTAAAAGAAACGAAGAACTCGAAGAAGATGAACAGTGCGGCGGAGACGCGACCAAGGAGAAAGCCTGGGAATTTTTGATTAAATACATTAGCAATGGACGGCTGTGATTGATCGGATGAAATCCAACGGCTGATCTTGGCTCTGATTGAGCCAAACTTTTATGATGATGATCTGGGGTCAGGATCTGCCTTGTGGTAGCTCGGATCCTCCAGATATGCAACGGATGGTCTAGATCAACTCATCTTGAATGGACGCTCTAGAGCCCTCCTTGCTTGATCCAACGGTTGATCTAGATCTGATTGGGATGAAACCTTCAGATCTTGATCATAGAGCTTGATCAACCCTAACCCTAGCTCGATTGCTTCAGATCATCCCAGATGGCTCAGATCTAGCCGCTTTTGAATCGGACGGCCCGGATTAATCGTAGGCTTGATAATTCGATCCGGTTCACATCCGACTCAGGTTTGACCCAGTATGCCCTAGGTCCAGGATCCTTTAATGCCTACAAAAATATATCAGAAAATTAGTGGCCAAATAATCCAAAATTGTGTAATTTGTAATTAAGTCCAAAATAAGATAAAGTTCCAAAACCTAGGGTAAAATCATAATTAAGCAATAAAAACATAGGTCAAACATGAATTTTAACATCTAAAATAATCACAAAAATGGTACTTATCAACTCCCCCACACTTAACCTTGAGCGTCTCGCGAAACTACTAAATAAGTATCCCTTAGGCTCTCTTAAGCATAATTAGAAACAAATGAAAAGAAATTACCTAAGGTTGTCAATTCTCATAAATCTAAGCTCTATGGATTAGTATCTTGTCCTTAAATCAACAACTTAGCCTTTTCATCTAGCATGAGTCATTGAGATGAATTTAAATCACTAAGCCTTTCAAGGGAAGTTTTGGTGGCTCTCTCATTAAGTTCTAAGTTGATGATGGAAATGGAGCTCACTCTTACACATATGCTTTTTGCACTACCATAGGCTTGCTTATTATCTACTCTCCACCATTAATCATGATTAGGATCAACAACTATAAAAACAAATCAAAACATGGAAAATGATAAGGAGTGAATTAAAAGCCAAGGAAATGGAAAAATTAGTAAAGTGGAAGACTTGAGTGCTTGGGAATGTTTCCAATGAACTTTGCTCTCTTATCAGTCCCTAGTGAATTCAAAAGTGTTCTGGAGTAAACTCTTGCCTTGCACTTCAAAAATTCAATAAAAATCCCTCACTAGACCCTTTGTGCCACTTGTCTACCTTGTGTTCCATTTGTATTTCTTTCTCTTCTCTTTACTGATTTTCTTTTCTTTTCTTTTATCCTCTAGCAAGGTTAGACTTGTAGTGGAGCAAAGCTTTCAATTTGGATGAGAGAAACTTCAATGATTCCATGGTGCCGAAATTTCAAAGGTGTGCCAACTTGCTTCTTCTTTCCTCATCTCATTTTCTCCAACTGTTTTTCTTCCCTTTTTGTTTTTCCTTTTCTGCTCTAAATTCTTCTCAGGGAGCATTTCGAATCATTGTTGCATCAGAGAACTTAAAACATCAATTGACATAAATGCTTGCTCTACAACAGTTAGCATCCAAGATTCCTTGATTTCAGAATTAATAGGCTGCAATTCTTCCTTAATTTAGATTTGTTCATCTTCAGTTTAGTTGCTGATCTCTGCAGCTGCAATTCAAAAACGAATGGATATTGTTCAGCTGCAATTCAGAATTACGGGTTTAGTAGGGCTGCAGTCCAAGGCAATTCCGAACAGAACATTGCTCCATACAATTTAATTTGGACAGAATTTTTATCATTGGTTCAGATTCTTCTGTTTGTTTTTGAATAGATCATCCATGCAGCAGCACTTCAAATCTTGCACTCCCTTGATTACTCAGAGCAATTAGCATCACTAGTAGTGGAGACTTAGATCCAAGCTGTTTCGGATTCCAGCTCACTGAAATTTTTTCTGTTTGCTTCTTTTCTGCTGCGCATTCAACCTGTTTCTGCTACAACTCCAGATTGTTTCATTTCAGAAACTCAAAGTTGAATTATCTCAACTACAATTCATCCTTCCAGCAGTGTTTCCAGATTTTTTTCTTTTTCTTTTCTCTTGATCAGTTCAGAATTTCTGCTCAAGCTTCACTGCAATTTTTTTTTTTGAATCAGATTTCAAACTGCTATTGCGTGCCAGTTTAAACTTGTTACAGCTTTCCTTTTCTTCCCTTGACTTCCAATCTGTCCAGCTGCAATTTCAGATTGTAACACCTTATTTCTGAATTTAATCACTTCCAAACTTCCTACTCCAAATCACATTGCTTTTCTGTTTTGGCACAAAAATTTTCTGCACAGATTTTAGCTACTTCAATTCAGATTTTACAGCCCTTGCATCATTACGATTTCAGCTGTCAAGAAACTCTTCTCAGCAGCTCTAAATTCCTCCTGCTTCTCAGCTTCATCTTGGCACAGAATTCTGCAATCTTTTGATTTTCTCAGCCTTTGCCGTGCTCCAAGAACAGATTCCAGCATAGATTTTTCTTGTATTATTCAGTATCTCCCAGCTGCAGATCTTCTTTTCTGCCCATAGTTGCATTTTCGGATTGTTTCTGCTGAAATTCAGATTGTTTTCAGATGGTACAGCTTCAGCACTCGGCAGCTCAGATTCAGCTTGCATCCAGATTTTCTCACAGCTTCAAACATGAGTTTTTCAGCCTTCAATTCAGATTTAAACACAGAATTTTGATTTCCATGATTTCTTCAAAACTTGCTGACCAAAAATAGCTTCATAGATGTTTCCTTGGCAAAGAATTCCTTTCTCTTCACTTTACTGATTTTTTTCTTTTCTTTTCATGGCAAAAATTTCTTTGTTGGTGTGCCATCTTCAAAATATGCTAAGGAAGCTAGATCTCCAATGGCTTCCATCTTTCTTGCTCAGTTTTGATACCAAACATCACTCAAACTCATCTCTGGCACATGGAATTGCAAAAATTTTTTTTTTTCAAAATGAAGTCATCCTTGATAAGAGTTGCTTCCAAATCACTAATCACTCCCCCACACTTAAATCTTTGTCCGTCTCGGGCAAAATAACATCAAGAAAATATCCCAAGCAAACAAATCCATAGAAAAATTGGGGGTTAAGATTAGGAATAAGGAAAGACAATTCAAGAAGAGTGTGTATCAAGTATGATCATGGAAAAAGGTAAACAATATGATTAGTCTTCATAAATGTGATCCAATCAACGAAATATGGTTTTGAAAGAACCTAAGCAAGTTCTAGAGTACAATAACATGTGTGTCACAAATAATAGGCTAATTCTCACTAGGTAAAGATAATTCATCTCAATTCATCAATTAAGAATCTAAAACCAAGTAGTACTCAAGCATCCAAGATTTCATCTATTGGCTCAAACCCTAAGTTTTGACAACCAAATTTAATTTATTTTCCAAAAACTCTAAAATGCTATGGGATAACCTAGAGGGATACACTTATTTCTACTCATGCAAGAAAAGTGCAAAAGAAATAACAATGTATTTACAAGAACTCCTATGCATTCTACTCTACTCATGCATTTATTAGCAAGAAAATTCTACTTCTAGAAAGCATGAAAATGAAAAATGCAATAAAAGAAAATACAAGCAAGAAAAATCTCCCCTTTATTTCTGGTGGACGGAGTCTATCCAGAAGGAGCCTCCATCTTGGTAGTGGAGGTGTCTGGGTGGCTGGGAGAATTAGGACTCCCCCACACTTAAACTTTGCAGAAATGTGCTCCGGTGGCCGAAGGCGATTCAGATTCAAGAGCCATTCAAGGGATGGAGTGCTTTTAATTAAAGTCAGATCATCTCCTCCTTCTTGATGCCCTTCAGAAGTCCTTCCAGGAGGCTGGAGTCTGTTCAGTTGGAGCACCCACTCCTGAAGTCTTCTGGACCCTGCAAAACAATGTAATACCTCTCTCAAGTGTGCAGGGTCAGAAGGAAATAAAATAATGTCAGTATCTGCATGAAATGAATCCAAATCTGCATTATGTCCAATTAAATCAATGCTTTGTGTCTCAATAAATTTTTCACAGTTATTTCTACAAAAATGCATCCTGAAATTTATCACAAATAATAAAATCAATCCTTGGCACTTCAATAAAAATTTCACAATTATTTCTCAACACAGATGGATCAAGCAAAGTATCACAGCCTATGAAATCAATCTCAGGTGTCTCAATGAATTTTTCACAGTTATTTTCAGCATAAGATATATCAAGAGACTCATCACAAAAATCAATATCAATTGCAGGCTCTTCTAGAAATTTTTCACACTCAGCATTTGCATCTAATGTAACACCACATGCTTCATTTTCAACCAATTCACACTAGGTACCTCTATGCAAATTTCAGAAAAGTTAGGAGAAGAATTTACCTGATCGTGCTGAAAAGTACCTGGAGATTCTACAAAAGTAGATGTATCCGTGTTCTCCTCCTGGTCATGTTCGAGCTCCTCTTCAGCCTCAAGCTCTGGTGGACACTCAAATAAAACAGGTGATCCTTGGGTTCTTGCTTCCATCATGCAAGTCCCTACACTTTCTGGAAGTTGTGGTGGTCCCTGGGGCTTAGTGCAGTCCCCTACACCTGTGGAATCATCTCCTCTGCATGCTTCTTCTGTAATATCTGCAACAACAGTATCAGAAAAATCAGGACCACTAATAACACTATCATCACAAAATAAAAGACTAGAATGGTCCTGTGGAGCTTCAGTTTCTTCTGCTGGAGCTGAAAAATTTGGAATTGGATTTTGAATAGGAGTCTCCGGAGGAATGCATGCTGTAGGTGCCCAAACTTTAATGTATTCTTCTTCTTCTTCTATCACATTTGCAAGATTACTTGAAGAAGGACTTGGCCATACACTAGGGTCACCTTGAACTGATATAAAACCAACTCCGGGGCTCTCAGAATCAAGAGTTGCTTGAGAATATAATTGTTCTGATTCTTGGGCTAGCCTTTGTTTCACTTGATCAACTAATTTTGCAATGCGTTGTAGTTGTTGTTGATTTTTCTCTTGTTGTTGTTGTAACATCTCCATCATCCTTTGTTGTTGAGCCTCACTCCAATCAGGATCATCAAAGCCTCCTTGGTTAGTGTGGAGCCCCTGTTGGTCTTGAAATGGAAAATAGGGCTGCTGAAGTCCAGGAGGAGGCTGTGCATGCTGAAATGGAAACTGTTGGGGCTGCTCAAATGGATGAAATGACTGATTAAATTGCTGAATATTTGGTTCACAAGTTGGTGGAGATGGCTGAAAACTGTAGCCCTGAAATTCTTGGATCTGAGGTTGAAATTGTGGTGATGAAAACTCAAATTGAGTGGGCTGAAAATTCTGGTTTTGTTGTTGGAAATTCTGAAATGGTGGCTGCCCATGCTGAATTTGTGGTTGGAAATTTGGCTGAAATTGATGAAATGATGGCTGCCCAATCTGAAAATTCTGGAATAATGGCTGAATTGGCTGAAAATTCGGTTGAAATGGTTGTGGTGGCTGAAATTGTTGACATGGTAGCTGAAATTGCTGAATTTGTTGATCGAAACTCTGAAATTGTGGCTGCCCTTCCTGAAATTGTTGGAAATTTGGTTGACTTGGCTGCTGAAATTGGAAGGGCTGACTTGGCTGACAATTAGGCTGAAAAAACTGATTTGGTTGTTGATTTTGTTGGAATTGTTGACACGGCTGCTGGTAAGTAGATGGAAACATTCTGAACTGGCAGTCCTGTCACAAAACAAACAAGAAAAAATAGCAGTACCCGTATACAAAAGAATAAGCAACAAAAAATAGAACCCAATGATATGTCTAAAGAAACATACAAGCAAAAAATCAAACAAATCAACTAGTTGCTTCCCCGGCAACGGCGCCAAAAATTTGACGGTCCCGAATTACTATGTTAAAGTTGTCACGAAAGTTGGGACCATCAGAATTTAGAATTTATAAATGAATGAATGCTGGAAACCCTTTTACAATCAAAAGTATGAAAATGTAATATAGGGGCTACAGGTCGTATTTTTCTCGGGGACTAGTTGACGTTGTTCGATTCAAGCTCGTATTTATGTCGTTTGTGTTTTCGGGTTTCAAATCAAAATTGGGTTTTGGGTTGCAATTGGATCTCCAAACATCAAGGGAAAAAACAAGAACTCGGCTATGGCACTTAACCCAAGTGATTCCAACAATGAACTCAAATAATTTGCAAGCTTAAATGCAATTTACCCTAGCTTGGAAAATACATCTGATGTGGAAACAACTCAAATTTTGAATGATACTAATGCAAAGAACTTCTTCAAGAGTTATTACACCACACAAACCAAATGGAAATCAATCTTCAACCAATTTGATACAAAACCAATGCCAATGTTGTACTTGATACAAAGTGCAAACCATCTACACATGAGATTGCCGAAAAGAACAAAATGGATTGCCAACAGCTGCAGAAATTCAGAGAACATTGAATGCAGAAATGAGAGTTGCTAACTACAGAACTTATACAATGTAAAACTTCAAAACAAGCCAACTAAGACTCAAGCTAAGTCAATCAGTTTGCTGGGTTTCAGTTGATACATAATTTAGCATCATATGAAATTGAATTGCTGCAATAGATACTGAACTTATCACTCAATACAGCTGATGGAGAATTGACAGTGCAGAAACTGCACAAGAACAGGGTAATGCAGGACTGAATTTCGAATAAAAACTCATGCAGGACTTTAAACCTAATTGCCTAAATGACCTCTGAACTTGGTACAAACTCAATGCAAGCAACTAACTTCAATTGAAGCCAAACTGGTACAAGCTCAGCAGCTACGAATTAAGGAATGCAGAAATAAAATCAGGGCTAGTTCTGTGCCAAAAAAACTGAATCTGTTAGTTAATAATTGCAGCTGACCGAATGCGAATTGAACAGCTAACTATTGATGAAGAACCTTGCAAGAATGGATGCAGAATTTCAGATCAGGTTCCAACCAATTCAAGTAACTAAAACTTATAATGCACTTGCGAACTCAATGCAGAAATGCAGAAATAAATGACTGACTTGTGCAAATTCAGATCTGTTTTGGATGTGAACACCAACAAACAACATGAATTAATTTCTTGCAGCTAATGCTCTGGAAAGCTCCTTAGAACTGAAACTTAATTGCGGCAAATCCAGAATCTACAGACTGAAACGAATTGTAACTGAAACTAAATGGCAGAATTTAAGTAGATACGCTAGCTAGACTAAAACTTGAAATAAAACTGCGGGCAACCAAAACTAAACTCTATGTTAACTAACTAGCATCTTCCTAGCTTGAATGCAGCAATTTAACAACTCACTGAATGAAGAGACAATTTAGAAAACTAGCTACTCTAATACAAATTCAGAACTGAAGGGGAACACTGTAATTGAAATGGCACGCTTTTGAAATTGGCACGCAACAATTTAGGCTACAATTAAACTGAAATCTAACTCAATCTATCACTAAACAACTTCCTAAATTACTCTACTTGCAGAATTGAAGCTAAATTATGGCTAACAACTCAGAAATCGCAAATTACAGTAGCTGAACAAGAATTTCAGAACAGAACAGTGCGCCGAATTGAAATCTACAGCTAAACAAATGAAAATTAAGTGTCTAAGCTACTCCTCAACCATTCTCCAACTCAAGAGCTCCTTGGTTGTCAATCAAGGGAGAACCTCGGACCCGCAAGCTCCACAAATCAGTGCAAATTGCCTCTGCTACCGAATCTGATCAGATTTCTGCTCAAACTGAAATCAGCTTCCGAATCCTTCAAACTCACTGTGGTGGCTTGCGATCTTGATTAGGGAATGACCGAGACCTTCCAGGGAACCCCTCCGGTCAGCTCGGATGCAGTGGAATGGATCACAGCTGAGTTCGCTGAATTCGGATAGTGAAACTGCCGAGACCTCGCGCAGCTTCTCTATTGAGCAAAACTTCAATCGGAAACCTCACTGAGACTCTCTATACTGACCTAACCCTTGCCTTGATGAAAGATTTGAGGGGTCGCGCCCCTTTGGATGAAGAACTAAGCTAAAGAAACGAAGAACTCGAAGAAGATGAACAGTGCGGCGGAGACGCGACCAAGGAGAAAGCCTGGGAATTTTTGATTAAATACATTAGCAATGGACGGCTGTGATTGATCGGATGAAATCCAACGGCTGATCTTGCTCTGATTGGAGCCAAACTTTTATGATGATGATCTGGGGTCAGGATCTGCCTTGTGGTAGCTCGGATCCTCCAGATATGCAACGGATGGTCCAGATCAACTCAATCTATGAATGGACGCTCTAGAGCCCTCCTTGCTTGATCCAACGGTTGATCTAGATCTGATTGGGATGAAACCTTCAGATCTTGATCATAGAGCTTGATCAACCCTAACCCTAGCTCGGATTGCTTCAGATCGTCCCGGATGGCTCAGATCTAGCCGCTTTTGAATCGGACGGCCCGGATTAATCGTAGGCTTGATAATTCGATCCGGTTCACATTCGACTCAGGTTTGACCCAGTATGCCCTAGGTCCAGGATCCTTTAATGCCTACAAAAATATATCAGAAAATTAGTGGCCAAATAATCTAAAAATTGTGTAATTTTGTAATTAAGTCCAAAATAAGATAAAGTTCCAAAACCTAGGGTAAAAATCATAATTAAGCAATAAAAACATAGGTCAAACATGAATTTTAACATCTAAAATAATCACAAAAATGGTACTTATCAACTCCCCCACACTTAACCTTGAGCGTCTCGCAAAACTACTAAATAAGTATCCCTTAGGCTCTCTTAAGCATAATTAGAAACTAATGAAAAGAAATTACCTAAGGTTGTCAATTCTCATAAATCTAAGCTCTATGGATTAGTATCTTGTCCTTAAATCAACAACTTAGCCTTTTCATCTATCATGAGTCATTGAGATGAATTTAAATCACTAAGCCTTTCAAGGGAAGTTTTGGTGGCTCTCTCATTAAGTTCTAAGTTGATGATGGAAATGGAGCTCACTCTTACACATATGCTTTTTGCACTACCATAGGCTTGCTTATTATCTACTCTCCACCATTAATCATGATTAGGATCAACAACTATAAAAACAAATCAAAACATGGAAAATGATAAGGAGTGAATTAAAAGCCAAGGAAATGGAAAAATTAGTAAAGTGGAAGACTTGAGTGCTTGGGAATGTTTCCAATGAACTTTGCTCTCTTATCAGTCCCCTAGTGAATTCAAAAGTGTTCTGGAGTAAACTCTTGCCTTGCACTTCAAAAATTCAATAAAAATCCCTCACTAGACCCTTTGTGCCACTTGTCTACCTTGTGTTCCATTTGTATTTCTTTCTCTTCTCTTTACTGATTTTCTTTTCTTTTCTTTTATCCTCTAGCAAGGTTAGACTTGTAGTGGAGCAAAGCTTTCAATTTGGATGAGAGAAACTTCAATGATTCCATGGTGCCGAAATTTCAAAGGTGTGCCAACTTGCTTCTTCTTTCCTCATCTCATTTTCTCCAACTGTTTTTCTTCCCTTTTTGTTTTTCCTTTTCTGCTCTAAATTCTTCTCAGGGAGCATTTCGAATCATTGTTGCATCAGAGAACTTAAAACATCAATTGACATAAATGCTTGCTCTACAACAGTTAGCATCCAAGATTCCTTGATTTCAGAATTAATAGGCTGCAATTCTTCCTTAATTTAGATTTGTTCATCTTCAGTTTAGTTGCTGATCTCTGCAGCTGCAATTCAAAAACGAATGGATATTGTTCAGCTGCAATTCAGAATTACGGGTTTAGTAGGGCTGCAGTCCAAGGCAATTCCGAACAGAACATTGCTCCACACAATTTAATTTGGACAGAATTTTTATCATTGGTTCAGATTCTTCTGTTTGTTTTTGAATAGATCATCCATGCAGCAGCACTTCAAATCTTGCACTCCCTTGATTACTCAGAGCAATTAGCATCACTAGTAGTGGAGACTTAGATCCAAGCTGTTTCGGATTCCAGCTCACTGAAATTTTTTCTGTTTGCTTCTTTTCTGCTGCGCATTCAACCTGTTTCTGCTACAACTCCAGATTGTTTCATTTCAGAAACTCAAAGTTGAATTATCTCAACTACAATTCATCCTTCCAGCAGTGTTTCCAGATTTTTTTCTTTTTCTTTTCTCTTGATCAGTTCAGAATTTCTGCTCAAGCTTCACTGCAATTTTTTTTTTTTTTGAATCAGATTTCAAACTGCTATTGCGTGCCAGTTTAAACTTGTTACAGCTTTCCTTTTCTTCCCTTGACTTCCAATCTGTCCAGCTGCAATTTCAGATTGTAACACCTTATTTCTGAATTTAATCACTTCCAAACTTCCTACTCCAAATCACATTGCTTTTCTGTTTTGGCACAAAAATTTTCTGCACAGATTTTAGCTACTTCAATTCAGATTTTACAGCCCTTGCATCATTACGATTTCAGCTGTCAAGAAACTCATTCTCAGCAGCTCTAAATTCCTCCTGCTTCTCAGCTTCATCTTGGCACAGAATTCTGCAATCTTTTGATTTTCTCAGCCTTTGCCGTGCTCCAAGAACAGATTCCAGCATAGATTTTTCTTGTATTATTCAGTATCTCCCAGCTGCAGATCTTCTTTTCTGCCCATAGTTGCATTTTCGGATTGTTTCTGCTGAAATTCAGATTGTTTTCAGATGGTACAGCTTCAGCACTCGGCAGCTCAGATTCAGCTTGCATCCAGATTTTCTCACAGCTTCAAACATGAGTTTTTCAGCCTTCAATTCAGATTTAAACACAGAATTTTGATTTCCATGATTTCTTCAAAACTTGCTGACCAAAAATAGCTTCATAGATGTTTCCTTGGCAAAGAATTCCTTTCTCTTCACTTTACTGATTTTCTTTTCTTTTCTTTTTCATGGCAAAAATTTCTTTGTTGGTGTGCCATCTTCAAAATATGCTAAGGAAGCTAGATCTCCAATGGCTTCCATCTTTCTTGCTCACTTTTGATACCAAACATCACTCAAACTCATCTCTGGCACATGGAATTGCAAAAAATTTTTTTTTTTTTCAAAATGAAGTCATCCTTGATAAGAGTTGCTTCCAAATCACTAATCACTCCCCCACACTTAAATCTTTGTCCGTCTCGGGCAAAATAACATCAAGAAAACATCCCAAGCAAACAAATCCATAGAAAAATTGGGGGTTAAGATTAGGAATAAGGAAAGACAATTCAAGAAGAGTGTGTATCAAGTATGATCATGGAAAAAGGTAGACAATATGATTAGTCTTCATAAATGTGATCCAATCAACGAAATATGGTTTTGAAAGAACCTAAGCAAGTTCTAGAGTACAATAACATGTGTGTCACAAATAATAGGCTAATTCTCACTAGGTAAAGATAATTCATCTCAATTCATCAATTAAGAATGTAAAACCAAGTAGTACTCAAGCATCCAAGATTTCATCTATTGGCTCAAACCCTAAGTTTTGACAACCAAATTTAATTTATTTTCCAAAAAACTCTAAAATGCTATGGGATAACCTAGAGGGATACACTTATTTCTACTCATGCAAGAAAAGTGCAAAAAGAAATAACAATGTATTTACAAGAACTCCTATGCATTCTACTCTACTCATGCATTTATTAGCAAGAAAATTCTACTTCTAGAAAGCATGAAAATGAAAAATGCAATAAAAGAAAATACAAGCAAGAAAAATCTCCCCTTTATTTCTGGTGGACGGAGTCTATCCAGAAGGAGCCTCCATCTTGGTAGTGGAGGTGTCTGGGTGGCTGGGAGAATTAGGACTCCCCCACACTTAAACTTTGCAGAAATGTGCTCCGGTGGCCGAAGGCGATTCAGGTTCAAGATCCATTCAAGGGATGGAGTGCTTTTAATTAAAGTCAGATCATCTCCTCCTTCTTGATGCCCTTCAGAAGTCCTTCCAGGAGGCTGGAGTCTGTTCAGTTGGAGCACCCACTCCTGAAGTCTTCTGGACCCTGCAAAACAATGTAATACCTCTCTCAAGTGTGCAGGGTCAGAAGGAAATAAAATAATGTCAGTATCTGCATGAAATGAATCCAAATCTGCATTATGTCCAATTAAATCAATGCTTTGTGTCTCAATAAATTTTTCACAGTTATTTTCTACAAAAAATGCATCCTGAAATTTATCACAAATAATAAAATCAATCCTTGGCACTTCAATAAAAATTTCACAATTATTTCTCAACACAGATGGATCAAGCAAAGTATCACAGCCTATGAAATCAATCTCAGGTGTCTCAATGAATTTTTCACAGTTATTTTCAGCATAAGATATATCAAGAGACTCATCACAAAAATCAATATCAATTGCAGGCTCTTCTAGAAATTTTTCACACTCAGCATTTGCATCTAATGTAACACCACATGCTTCATTTTCAACCAATTCAACACTAGGTACCTCTATGCAAATTTCAGAAAAGTTAGGAGAAGAATTTACCTGATCGTGCTGAAAAGTACCTGGAGATTCTACAAAAGTAGATGTATCCGTGTTCTCCTCCTGGTCATGTTCGAGCTCCTCTTCAGCCTCAAGCTCTGGTGGACACTCAAATAAAACAGGTGATCCTTGGGTTCTTGCTTCCATCATGCAAGTCCCTACACTTTCTGGAAGTTGTGGTGGTCCCTGGGGCTTAGTGCAGTCCCCTACACCTGTGGAATCATCTCCTCTGCATGCTTCTTCTGTAATATCTGCAACAACAGTATCAGAAAAATCAGGACCACTAATAACACTATCATCACAAAATAAAAGACTAGAATGGTCCTGTGGAGCTTCAGTTTCTTCTGCTGGAGCTGAAAAATTTGGAATTGGATTTTGAATAGGAGTCTCCGGAGGAATGCATGCTGTAGGTGCCCAAACTTTAATGTATTCTTCTTCTTCTTCTATCACATTTGCAAGATTACTTGAAGAAGGACTTGGCCATACACTAGGGTCACCTTGAACTGATATAAAACCAACTCCGGGGCTCTCAGAATCAAGAGTTGCTTGAGAATATAATTGTTCTGATTCTTGGGCTAGCCTTTGTTTCACTTGATCAACTAATTTTGCAATGCGTTGTAGTTGTTGTTGATTTTTCTCTTGTTGTTGTTGTAACATCTCCATCATCCTTTGTTGTTGAGCCTCACTCCAATCAGGATCATCAAAGCCTCCTTGGTTAGTGTGGAACCCCTGTTGGTCTTGAAATGGAAAATAGGGCTGCTGAAGTCCAGGAGGAGGCTGTGCATGCTGAAATGGAAACTGTTGGGGCTGCTCAAATGGATGAAATGACTGATTAAATTGCTGAATATTTGGTTCACAAGTTGGTGGAGATGGCTGAAAACTGTAGCCCTGAAATTCTTGGATCTGAGGTTGAAATTGTGGTGATGAAAACTCAAATTGAGTGGGCTGAAAATTCTGGTTTTGTTGTTGGAAATTCTGAAATGGTGGCTGCCCATGCTGAATTTGTGGTTGGAAATTTGGCTGAAATTGATGAAATGATGGCTGCCCAATCTGAAAATTCTGGAATAATGGCTGAATTGGCTGAAAATTCGGTTGAAATGGTTGTGGTGGCTGAAATTGTTGACATGGTAGCTGAAATTGCTGAATTTGTTGATCGAAACTCTGAAATTGTGGCTGCCCTTCCTGAAATTGTTGGAAATTTGGTTGACTTGGCTGCTGAAATTGGAAGGGCTGACTTGGCTGACAATTAGGCTGAAAAAACTGATTTGGTTGTTGATTTTGTTGGAATTGTTGACACGACTGCTGGTAAGTAGATGGAAACATTCTGAACTGGCAGTCCTGTCACAAAACAAACAAGAAAAAATAGCAGTACCCGTATACAAAAGAATAAGCAACAAAAAATAGAACCCAATGATATGTCTAAAGAAACATACAAGCAAAAAATCAAACAAATCAACTAGTTGCTTCCCCGGCAACGGCGCCAAAAATTTGACGGTCCCGAATTACTATGTTAAAGTTGTCACGAAAGTTGGGACCATCAGAATTTAGAATTTATAAATGAATGAATGCTGGAAACCCTTTTACAATCAAAAGTATGAAAATGTAATATAGGGGCTACAGGTCATATTTTTCTCGGGGACTAGTTGACGTTGTTCGATTCAAGCTCGTATTTATGTCGTTTGTGTTTTCGGGTTTCAAATCAAAATTGGGTTTTGGGTTGCAATTGGATCTCCAAACATCAAGGGAAAAAACAAGAACTCGGCTATGGCACTTAACCCAAGTGATTCCAACAATGAACTCAAATAATTTGCAAGCTTAAATGCAATTTACCCTAGCTTGGAAAATACATCTGATGTGGAAACAACTCAAATTTTGAATGATACTAATGCAAAGAACTTCTTCAAGAGTTATTACACCACACAAACCAAATGGAAATCAATCTTCAACCAATTTGATACAAAACCAATGCCAATGTTGTACTTGATACAAAGTGCAAACCATCTACACATGAGATTGCCGAAAAGAACAAAATGGATTGCCAACAGCTGCAGAAATTCAGAGAACATTGAATGCAGAAATGAGAGTTGCTAACTACAGAACTTATACAATGTAAAACTTCAAAACAAGCCAACTAAGACTCAAGCTAAGTCAATCAGTTTGCTGGGTTTCAGTTGATACATAATTTAGCATCATATGAAATTGAATTGCTGCAATAGATACTGAACTTATCACTCAATACAGCTGATGGAGAATTGACAGTGCATAAACTGCACAAGAACAGGGTAATGCAGGACTGAATTTCGAATAAAAACTCATGCAGGACTTTAAACCTAATTGCCTAAATGACCTCTGAACTTGGTACAAACTCAATGCAAGCAACTAACTTCAATTGAAGCCAAACTGGTACAAGCTCAGCAGCTACGAATTAAGGAATGCAGAAATAAAATCAGGGCTAGTTCTGTGCCAAAAAAACTGAATCTGTTAGTTAATAATTGCAGCTGACCGAATGCGAATTGAACAGCTAACTATTGATGAAGAACCTTGCAAGAATGGATGCAGAATTTCAGATCAGGTTCCAACCAATTCAAGTAACTAAAACTTATAATGCACTTGCGAACTCAATGCAGAAATGCAGAAATAAATGACTGACTTGTGCAAATTCAGATCTGTTTTGGATGTGAACACCAACAAACAACATGAATTAATTTCTTGCAGCTAATGCTCTGGAAAGCTCCTTAGAACTGAAACTTAATTGCGGCAAATCCAGAATCTACAGACTGAAACGAATTGTAACTGAAACTAAATGGCAGAATTTAAGTAGATACGCTAGCTAGACTAAAACTTGAAATAAAACTGCGGGCAACCAAAACTAAACTCTATGTTAACTAACTAGCATCTTCCTAGCTTGAATGCAGCAATTTAACAACTCACTGAATGAAGAGACAATTTAGAAAACTAGCTACTCTAATACAAATTCAGAACTGAAGGGGAACACTGTAATTGAAATGGCACGCTTTTGAAATTGGCACGCAACAATTTAGGCTACAATTAAACTGAAATCTAACTCAATCTATCACTAAACAACTTCCTAAATTACTCTACTTGCAGAATTGAAGCTAAATTATGGCTAACAACTCAGAAATCGCAAATTACAGTAGCTGAACAAGAATTTCAGAACAGAACAGTGCGCCGAATTGAAATCTACAGCTAAACAAATGAAAATTAAGTGTCTAAGCTACTCCTCAACCATTCTCCAACTCAAGAGCTCCTTGGTTGTCAATCAAGGGAGAACCTCAGACCCGCAAGCTCCACAAATCAGTGCAAATTGCCTCTGCTACCGAATCTGATCAGATTTCTGCTCAAACTGAAATCAGCTTCCGAATCCTTCAAACTCACTGTGGTGGCTTGCGATCTTGATTAGGGAATGACCGAGACCTTCCAGGGAACCCCTCCGGTCAGCTCGGATGCAGTGGAATGGATCACAGCTGAGTTCGCTGAATTCGGATAGTGAAACTGCCGAGACCTCGCGCAGCTTCTCTATTGAGCAAAACTTCAATCGGAAACCTCACTGAGACTCTCTATACTGACCTAACCCTTGCCTTGATGAAAGATTTGAGGGGTCGCGCCCCTTTGGATGAAGAACTAAGCTAAAGAAACGAAGAACTCGAAGAAGATGAACAGTGCGGCGGAGACGCGACCAAGGAGAAAGCCTGGGAATTTTTGATTAAATACATTAGCAATGGACGGCTGTGATTGATCGGATGAAATCCAACGGCTGATCTTGCTCTGATTGGAGCCAAACTTTTATGATGATGATCTGGGGTCAGGATCTGCCTTGTGGTAGCTCGGAGCCTCCAGATATGCAACGGATGGTCCAGATCAACTCAATCTATGAATGGACGCTCTAGAGCCCTCCTTGCTTGATCCAACGGTTGATCTAGCTCTGATTGGGATGAAACCTTCAGATCTTGATCATAGAGCTTGATCAACCCTAACCCTAGCTCGGATTGCTTCAGATCGTCCCGGATGGCTCAGATCTAGCCGCTTTTGAATCGGACGGCCCGGATTAATCGTAGGCTTGATAATTCGATCCGGTTCACATCCGACTCAGGTTTGACCCAGTATGCCCTAGGTCCAGGATCCTTTAATGCCTACAAAAATATATCAGAAAATTAGTGGCCAAATAATCCAAAAATTATGTAATTTTGCAATTAAGTCCAAAATAAGATAAAGTTCCAAAACCTAGGGTAAAAATCATAATTAAGCAATAAAAACATAGGTCAAACATGGATTTTAACATCTAAAATAATCACAAAAATGGTACTTATCAGTGACCATGAGTTTTGTTGTTTGGGCAAAGGGTTTAAGTTAGGTTTACCCTTGTGTATTTGATATGCGTATGTGAGTGTGCAGATTTTGCAGGATACACATATTGACTTGGCTGGACAGCTTCGATATGGTGAAGGGTGGCATGGAGACAAGCTGGAGGCTTGTGTGCACACCCGAGAGACTATGGATAGCAGGGACGATGAGCTGATGGGCTCGAACTTCGAGGCATGCGTGAAGGATGACATGGAGGCAAGCTGGAGGCTTGCGTGCATCCGAGGGACGGGAGCCAATGATGAAGAGGGCGCGAAGGCAATAGTCGAGGCTGCTGGTGAAGAGTCAGCTGAGTCGTGAGGGTATGAGTGCTGAGTAATTGTAGTCGGGAAATCCTAGGGTTCGAGTGCTGAGAGAAGTGTACTCGGGAAGGGAAACCTTAGGTGTGTGAGTGGACCAGTCGACTACCCTTGGAGCAGTCGATTGGTAAAACTCACAGAAGGCAGTCAGCTCTGGACCAATCGACTGCTCTAGGAGCAGTCGACTGGTAGCGGCTGGTGTGTTGGCTGAAAATTCAAACGTTGGGGTTGCAACGGTCGATTTTCAGTGGGACCAGTCGACTGCCCTGGGAGTAGTCGACTGGTGGCGAGAGTTTCAACCCTTAGTTCTATTTAAGAGGACTTCGTGTTGGCTGAGACTCTTGACGAATTTGGCTTTGGATAAGAGCCAAATAGTAGTCTAGGAGCTCAGATATTGTCGAGGTGTTGTTGCGAGGTTTCTCCACCCACAAGGAGCGACAAGGGCTAGCCGGAGGGTATCCGGGGAGTAATCCACCGAAGGATCGAGGGATCGTCCACCTCACGAACTGTCGTGGAGTAGGAGTCTTCATCTCCGAACCACGTAAATAGGTTTGTTAGTGTTGTTTGGTGTTTTAGTTTAGTTTTTATTGTATTTCCTCTTGCGCACTACCAATGTAGGTAGAGAACAAACCAAGAATTACTATTCACCCCCCCTCTAGCAACCGTCAATGATCTTACAAGTGGATGGACTAATCGCCGGGAGAGCAAAAGGTGCTAGAGGAAGATGGAATCGGAAGGTCCATTAGGATGGGATAT
Organism: Boesenbergia rotunda; assembly: GCA_024364735.1. Taxonomy (NCBI): domain Eukaryota; kingdom Viridiplantae; phylum Streptophyta; class Magnoliopsida; order Zingiberales; family Zingiberaceae; genus Boesenbergia; species Boesenbergia rotunda. The sequence continues at coordinate 462,666 of JAGFNQ010002536.1, forward strand.
CCGGATTCCACCTCCATACGACCGAGACGACTTCAACTATTGGAGGAAGCGATTGGAGACATATTTTCAAATGGATTGGGACCGTTGAACGACACTATAAATTCCATTCGAAGCTCCAACGGACAAGAAGGGGAAGCGCCTCCGACCTCAATATTGGACCAAAAGTCAAACGGAAGAAGCGGAGGCGGATAGGGAGGTAACTAGAATTGTATTAGAATTATTACCTTCACATATTTTGTTAAATGTAGGAGAGTACAAGAATGCATATGAGCTATGGAGACAAGTGATAGCTCTGCATGAGAATCCGACACAAGGACAAGAAGAAGAGGAGAAAAAGGACCAATCAGAGGTTGAGTCGAGTTCAACATCCGAAGAGGGAGACAAGGAAGAAGGGTCCACATCTTCAAGTGAGGAGGAAATTGAAAAAGCCTCCACATCAAGGATTGAGGGGGAGGAGAGACCCTCATTAATACCGGAGTAAGAAGAAGCTCCTACCTCCACTAAAGCAAGGAAAAAGATCATATAATTTGCTTTGGATGCAATAAGAAGGGACTCTACAAGGACAAGTGTCCATTAGGTAAAAAGGAGGTAAATCCTAAACCCAATTCATTTCATTTAGATTCTAACATGGGTTGTAGGAATGAGGAAGCCCAAAAGAGAAGAAAGCATATTAGATGTTTTACATGTGGGGAGCTAGGGCACTATCATACCAAGTGTCCTAGAAAAGGAGAGCTCAAGAAGATAGAGCACTTGAGAAGATGGGAAAAAGGAGAGAAGAAAAGCTCACAACAAGGGGGAGCTACAAAGGTAAAAGGAAAGGTAATTTCTTGTTTAAAGTTAAACCCAATTTCAAATTGTTACATGCTTGATAGGAATAATCATGGATTTAAATATCACGATAGGAGTAGGGTTAACAAGGTAGACCAAAACCCTATGAGATCAATGCATAATGAAAAATCTAAGACCACTAGACCTAAGGATCAAGGCAAAAAGCCCAAGAAGGGGAGACATATGCCTAGAAAGGTGGGTAGGTCTAGGAATGCCCAAGGGGGACATGTGGATTCTAGGGTTAAAAGCCTAGAAAGGGAAAATCAAGCCTTGAGGGCAAGGCTTGATAAATTGAAAAAGACCCTAGAATGATTCACGGTTGGATCTAAGGGTTTAGATATGGTGTTGGGTGGTTTAAATCGCACCAATGATAGATCGGGGTTGTGATACCGGTCTAAGATCTCCAAGGCCAATGGAAAGAAATATGTTAGGGTAACATATGATTATGGCAAGAAGGAGAAGTCCAAAAATGGTAAGGGGGTGTCATTTAAAGGTAAAAAGGATGTCTTAACCAAGGACAAGGTGTCTAAGGTTAAGAGGGTTAGGTTTGTAGGCCAAGAGTCACCGGAGGTACACCGGTGTGGCCGAGTGGTTGTTGAGTCATCTAGGGAGGTGGCTAAGGCTAAGAGCTCAAGGGAGAGCTCTAGGAGCCTTTGGGATATATGGTGAATGGATCTTAGCAGGGGTGCTCCTAGAGGTCTAGATGGACCATAGGATGTGCCAAAAGAATTGGAGATGGACTTAAGTCTCAATTCTTGGGTTTTGGCACGATGATTTTGTGTTTCATGCATAAAAATATGACATTGGGGTCATATAGCATGAAGGTTGGTTTTTGATGTACAAATGTCATACAAATCAATGCCAGGAAGGCATTGTGGGTTGGTAGGGGCAGTGACATCAAGAAGAAACCAAAACTAGGACTTTTGGGCAAAGTTTGAGTAAACATTTTTGCTAGTTTTGGATTTTGTGTCAAACTTGAGAATGATAATAGATACATTTTGGAATGTATGTTCCCAAGTAGGTATGAGTACCACAAATGTCTCCACAAAATTTGAGAATTTTTGGAGATTTGTGAAATTTTTGGCGCATTTCTGAATTTGGTCAGAAAAGTTGAAATTTTGAATTTCAGAGTATCAGTCGACTGCCAAAGGGGCAGTCGACTGGTCAGGGCTGAGTTTTGTATCAGCAGCTGGGAAGTGGTCCAAATGAAGTAAAACAAGTGTATGGGGGGTTAGTACACATTGTTTATGATCATTAGGGATTAAAAGAACCAATAATTGAGATATTGTTGGGATCTTTTTTATGTTAAGCAAAGGGGGAGAAGTGTTGGGTTTAATTTGGGAAACTAAACACACCTTTGCAAGAAACTGATAGATCGATGTGGGCGTGCAGAGGGGGGGGGTGAATGCACTTTCGCGGATCGTTTTGATCTCTACACAGATGTTAGCGCAGCGGAAATAATATGTAAAGGAAATAACAATGCTAACAAGAATTCTTTTACTTGGTATCCACCCAGATGGGTGACTAATCCAAGGATCCACACCGCGAGCACCATTTTTAACTATCGAAAAGTCTCCTTGAGGTGGAGAAACCTTTACAGCAAAAGCTTCCTCTTTACAGGTGTAGAAAGATGATGGAGGAAGCAAGGAATCACTCTACAATTTGGCAGCACTTCGTTACTGTACGGAACTATACAGACACGTGTAACGAGGCCTCCTTTTATAGGTGAAAAGGACAGATTCGCAGTCTGTCCAGACTCGCACCAGTCGACTGCCCCGAGGGCAGTCGACTGGCCCGGCATTAAATGCCGGCCAACGGCTAGCCAACGGCTAGCAAACAGCTAGCCAACGGCTAGTTTTGGGGTATACCAGTCGACTGCCCCAAGGCCAGTCGACTGATCCAAGGCTGCGAACTCTCTGTGGGTTTTGGCAGTCGACTGCCTTCAGGCCAGTCGACTGCCCTGCCTCCCAGCTCAGCTCCAGCCACTCCAAACCTTCTCCTTCGCGTGTGCCTTCAGGTCTGCTCCCTTGGCTCGGCTCTTGAAGTCCTCTTCCTCTAGCTATCGTCCCTCGGATGCGCACACAAGCCTTCCCTTGGCTTGCCTCCATGCCACCCTTCACGTGTGCCCTTTGAAGTCTACTTCCCGGCTTGCCCTTGGAGCTCTCCTCCCTCGGCTCTCGTCCCTCGGATAGGTCCACCAAGTGTGATTCTCCAAGTCCTGCATGTAACGCCCGCCCTTATATCTACTCTCGGGGCGGGGTTACGTAACAATCAATCATATAATTTTAACATAAAATAAAACACAAGTGCAAGGACTAAGTGCTGAGCATGCTTGTCTAAAACTATCAAGTGATATTTACAAGTGCTAAGCATACTTGCCAGTATAGGTCAATTAAATATCATGCTTGAATCATTAGAACATCATTTGAAATATTTTAATCAAGAGTTATTCCATAACATGATAGGTTCACATATTATTTCAAACCATAATATAATCAAACAAAATCAAGTATATGAAAATTCCAAGTGTAATCACCATCATGCAATATCAATCCTAATCACTAACATTCATTGTCAAGGAGCATAACATAAGCATAATAAAGTAGATATAAGAATCTTTCTTTCCCGAGCCACCACCCCACACATCTTCAGCCTCCTGCCTCTTCCTTTAGTTTAAGTGTTCCTTACCCTTATCTGCAGCATAAGACAACACATAAACTAGTAAGCACAAATGCTTAGTAAGGATCCTGTCCTACTCGCAAAATCCATACGAAAGAATACAACATGTACACATAACAAATCATAAGCATGAGTTCATCAAAGCATACTAAACAACCAAGTTTCTAAGCATGCGGTATAAAGTACCTTAAGCATACCCTTCACATATAATAAATGTTTTCAATGAATGTTTTCAAAACAATTCCATAAAGGTATTACTTAAAAATACATCCATATCATATAGGGCCCAGTTGTGTACCACATATCGCGCGTTACCTATTGCGCGTTCCCTAATGAATTGGGGTAGCGAGCCACCAATCAATTAGAGCAGGACCCTTCCGTCCTACCGGAGCCATGACCTTACGTTAACATGCACCCCGGATTTGTTTAACGACCCCCTTCCGAGTCGGATACACAACTTCTAAAGTAAAATACTTATCATGCTTTTTACATATATGCTAAGGAGTACTCCAATCCACTCTTAAGGGACACACCACTCTTCAAGGGTGCTCATAATCTCGTAGGGACACACCACACAACATAAGGGGTGCTCTTGATCCCATACTTAGTGGAGTATCCTTTCAAGCATTTTATCATACACATCACATGCAATTCATAAAGGGTGCCCCATGGGCTATATTAACATGCTCATACATACATCATATTTCAACCACTTACACATACTTATATATGACAAGATTGGTCACATAAATCATATTCATGTCATAGGAAGTGGTAGCATGCCTTCATGAGTTAATTGAGTTCTTCTTAACCCTAAACCTAAGGTTTTGGCCGAAAGTCAAGGTAGAGGTAGCTTAGGTTTTTGACATCAAACATCCCATACAAACATCATATATATATACATCATGTATCATACTAAGCATAGCATACATCATGGGGTAATCAACTTTCACAAACCTAATATATCATGCCTTGGCCGAAAATCATGCTAGGGGAAAACTTAGTTTTCAAATCAAACCTTCCATTTAAACATCACATGCATATACGTATCATTATCCCCAAACATAAGCATATCCTATAGGTATTTTAACCTTCGCAAACCCTAACTCTAGGGTGTTGGCCGAATGTGTAGGGTAGGGGAAATTAGGGTTTTTGAATCAACCTTCATACAAGCATTTACACAAACATCTCACATACATATCATGCCACTTATTAAACATAGATTACATCATAGGATAATTATGCAACCCTAAACCCTAATCCCTCTAGGGTTGGCCGAAACTTGTAGGGTAGGGAAAAAGTTGGGTTTTTGTAACCAAACATTTATACAAACACCTTGTCTACACTATCATATAATACACTAAACATAAAATACATCCTAGAGAAATTCAACTCTTAAACCCCTAAATTCCTTGCCTTGGCCGAAACTTACACAAGGGTAAAACCCTAGTTTTTGTTCATAACATCATGAAGAAAATCCACATACATATATACCCTAAGTCTCAAGGGGTCTTCTCTTGTATCAAGGAGTAACCAAGGCCTCCCCTTAAGGGGTGGCCGAAACTTACAAAGGGGAAAACCCCCCATTTTCGAAAACCACAAAAGCAAAAGAATCACACACAACTATTACACTGCAGGCGAGGGGATACTTACATCCTTTCGCTTGACTTTCACTTTCTCTAAACCTTTAGAGTACCCTTGGTTGAAGGAGGGTGAGTGTTCTCCTTATTAGCACTTCCCTAGAACCTTTGGCCCTAGTAGAGGGCAAGATCTTTGGATGGTCTTCTTCCTTCCAATTCCCTAGGGTTAGAACCCTAGGGTGTATTTTTTCGAAAATTGAAAGGGAGAAGAAGATGAGTTTCGGTGGGAGAGTGAGGAAGAAGAAGAGAAGAAGTTATTCCAACCTCTCCCTCTCTTATTTATACTTTTCTCATGAAGAGACATGTCTCTTCACTTCCCTAGCTTTAACAAGCATGTTTCTTATTCTCTCTACATGAAACATGGCTTGGTGCGTTGGTTATGACATGATTAGTGCAACTAGGAGGTTCAAGGTTCGATCCTTGCTTCCTCCTTTCTACACTTTCTTTTTATCACATTTTGCACTAATCCATATCAAGCCCATTAAACCAAGCCCATCATAACATTTCATAAAAAATGTTTCATGAATTCATAGTATTTCATATGGGAAATTTTTGGGGTTACAC
>JAGFNQ010002536.1:468401-514050 GCA_024364735.1 Boesenbergia rotunda
GAGATGTCTTCCCATTTCCACTCGGGAATAGACAGAGGTTGGCAAAACTCCTCCAGGCCTCTGGTGTTCTGCTTTGACCCTCTGGCAGGTCACACACATACTGATATAGTGGGCTACATCTCGCTTCATACCGGACCACCAAAACTTGCTCTTCAGATCTTGATACATCTTGGTAGACCTAGGATGCATCGCATAAGGTGTTCCGTGAGCTTCCTCGAGAATCCTTGTCCGTAAGTCGGAGTCGTCGGGAACACATAATCGATCCCGAAGATATAAGACTCCGCTGTCCGAAATCCTAAATTCATCGTCCTTGCCTTCGAGAACTTCTTGCTTGATTCTCTGAAGACTCGGATCATGATTCTGCTTTTCCAGAATATCGTCGAATAATGTCGGCGCAATCATCAGAGTGGACAACTGTCCTGATATGATTTCAATCCCGTAATTCATAATTTCTTCCCCTAAGGGTTGTGACAAAGCTGATAAAGACATCAAAGCAGCACATGATTTTCTACTGAGAGCATCGGCTACTTTGTTGGCTTTTCCCGGATGGTACAGGATCTCACAATCATAATCCTTGACCAATTCCAGCCATCTGCACTGTCTCATATTCAGATCTTTCTGGGTGAAGAAATATCGCAGACTCTGGTGATCTGTATAAACTTTACACTGGGTTCCATATAGATAGTGCCTCCATATTTTCAGTGCAAAGACCATCGCTGCTAACTCTAAGTCATGGGTAGGGTAATTTCTTTCATGTTCCTTCAGTTGCCTAGAGGCATAGGCAATTACCTTCCCATTTTGCATAAGCACAGCTCCGAGTCCAAGTTTGGATGCGTCGCTGTACATATCGAAACCCATATCGCTCTCTGGAAGAGTCAATATTGGAGCGCTAGTCAGCCTCCTTTTCAGTTCCGTAAAGCTCTTTTCACATTCCTCGGTCCATACATACTTCTTGTCCTTCTTTGTAAGAGCTGTCATAGGGGCTGCAATCCGAGAGAAGTTCTCTATGAATTTTCTGTAATAGCCTGCTAGCCCGAGGAAACTTCTGATTTCACTGGCATTCTTGGGTCTAGTCCAGTTACTCACGGCTTCGATTTTAATTGAGTCCACCATTACTCCTTCTTTGGAGATAACATGTCCCAAAATGATACTTGATCGAGCCAGAACTCGCATTTGGAAAATTTAGCATACAGTTGTTCCTTCCGAAGAATCTGTAGTACTATACTCAGGTGCTCAGCATGTTCTTCGGGAGTTCTCGAATATATAAGGATATCGTCGATAAAGACGATCACAAATCTGTCGAGGAATGCCGAGAATACCCGATTCATTAAATCCATAAATATAGCTGGCGCATTGGTAACTCCAAATGGCATAACCACGAACTCATAATGTCTGTATCTGGTTCGGAAAGCCGTCTTCGGTATATCCTCCTTTTTCACCCTGACTTGGTGATAACCAGATCTCAGGTCAATCTTAGAGAAAATCGTGGCTCCCTTCAGTTGATCGAACAGGTCATCTATCTTGGGTAGAGGGTATCTGTTCTTGATAGTCACGTTGTTCAGCGCCCGATAGTCGATACACATTCGCATCGACCCATCCTTCTTTTTCACGAACAGTACGGGAGCTCCCCAGGGGGAATGACTAGGGCCGATGAGTCCCTTGTCAAGCAGCTCTTGTAACTGTCCTTGTAATTCCTTTAATTCCGTCGGCGCCATACGGTACGGTGCCTTAGAAATGGGGTTAGTACCAGGAACCAACTCAATTGCAAATTCTATATCTCTTTCAGGTGCTAACCCTGGTAAGTCATCGGGAAATATCTCTGGGTAATTGCATACGACTTTGACGTCTCCTAGCTTCAGGCCCTCTGTAGGATTGGTATCAACCACATGAGCTAGAAATCCAGAGCATCCCTTTTCTAACATCTTCCTTGCTTTCAGAGCCGACAAGAATTTGCTTGTCCTCTTCTTCGGCTCTCCCATAAATTCGAATAGAATTCCCGCCTCAGGTCGGAAGATAACCCTTCATTTACGGCACTCAATAGAGGCGCCGTATTTGTTCAAGAAATCCATGCCCAATATCACATCATAATCTGACATATCAAGCACTATCAGATCGCAGTAGAGTTCCCTATCTGCGATTCTGATTGGTGCGGCACGTAGCATTTGGGTAGAGGGCATCACCTCACCCGAGGGCAGTGTTGTCAGAAATTTGCAGTCCAAATCTTGCAGTGACATATCATTTCTTTTGGCATATTGCATAGAGATAAACGAATGTGTTGCCCCAGTGTCAAATAAAGCAGTAGCATACTGACTGTAAATAAATATCTGACCTGTGACAACGGTAGAGGCAGTCGCCACGTCTTCTTTCGTAAGAGAGAAAACCCTGGCGTTTGTCGTGGCAGGCGGGCCTCTAATCTCCCCTGGCATATATGAGTACCATCTATAGCTGCCTGCATCAGGTGTAACTGGGGAGGAGCACCTTTGTACTGAACATACTGCGGCTGAGGTGCTTTGCTGCAGTAGGACACTCTCTGGCCATGTGCCCTTCCTTTCCACAAGTAAAGCATCTCCTGGCGCCTAAAAGGCATGTCCCTTGGTGCATCTTCCCACAAGTGGCACATTGGGGATATTTAGGCTTCTTGCCTAAATAACCACTGGCAGATTTATTCCATGGCTTCCTCTTTCCGTTGTGGTTCTTTTTCCAGTGGGGGTTGCTATTCGGAGGTTTCTGACCTCCCGACTGATTCTGACTCTTGCTGGCGGTCAGTGCTTGGTTCTGCTGGTTAATATTCTTCAGATAATGCTCGGTAATAAGGGCGCTGCTGAACAGCTCCTCTGCAGTCTGGGGCCTATTAACGCCGCCAGCTACATTCAGAGCTATCTCGGGCCTGAGCATCTTGAGCATTAATCTGACCCTTTCTTTCTCTGTACTGACCAACTCCGGACATAATCGTACCAGTCGGTTAAATTGCTTAACAGCATCGTTGACTGAGAGATTTCCCTGCCGGAATTCAGTGAACTCATCAAAGTGCCTGTTTGTGACTCGCATATTAAAGAATTCCTCCAGAAATTCAGACTCGAAGTCCTTCCACTTCATCTGGTCCACTGACCTTCTAGCTTTTAACCGTTCCCACCACATCCTAGCGTCGCCAGTGAGGCAGAACGAGACGCATTTAATTTTCTCATGCTCGGGCCAGTCTAATAATTCCACTGTGCTCTCAACTGTCTTGAGCCAAGCCTGGGCATCCCAGGGCTCGTAGGTGCCAGAGAACTTTTCCGGCTTCAGTCTCTGCCACTGAATCAGATAGGCCTCCTGTCGGACTCCTCGGACCAGAGTGTCCGGGGGTGCCTGTGCAGTTGGAGGCTCAGTAGGTATCGCATTCTGACTTCCCTGCGGGGTTGCAGTGTTCCCCTGCTGGGTCATCAGAGTGCTTATTATCTGCTGTTGTTCAGTGACCTGACGCTGCAGATCTGTGATCACTTGCATCATATTAGGTGGGGGTGCTGTCTCATTACCCCGATTGCTACGTCCTCTAGTCATATCTATCATACAGGTGATAAATGACCACATAAGAATTAACACTACTTTTATTGGTTATGCAAGCATAAATCATCTCTATATAATCATTACTATACATGAAATAAAGTAAAGCGAGGTTATGATCTCTTACTTGGAAGCGGCAGGATGAAGCTTGATGTGCGTGTGGTGGAGGGGAAACTTGCTCTGATACCAACCTGTAACGCCCGCCCTTATATCTACTCTCGGGGCGGGGTTACGTACAATCAATCATATAATTCTTTTCTTTTCTTCTAGCATAAAATTGAAACAACAACAATGCAAGGGTGCAAGGACTAAGTGCTGAGCATGCTTGTCTAAAATTATCAAGTGATATTTACCAGTGCTAAGCATACTAGTCAATACATGTCAATCAAATATCATGCTTGAATCATTAGAACATTATTTGAAATATTTTAATCAAGAGATATTCTATAACATGATAGGTTCATATATTATTTCAACTCATATCAAAATCAACAAAATCAAGTATATGAGAATTCCAAGTGTAATCACTATCATGCAATATCAAACCTAATCACTAACATTCATTGTTGAAGAAAACATCATCATAATCATAGTAATGTAGATATAAAAATCTTTCTTTCCGGAGCCACCACCCCACACATCTTCAGCCTCCTGCCTCTTCCTTTAGTTTAAGGGTTCCTTACCCTTATCTGCAGCATAAGACAACACATAAACTAGTAAGCACAAATGCTTAGTAAGGATCCCGTCCTACTCGCAAAATCCATACGAAAGAATACAACATGTACACATAATAAATCATAAGCATGAGTTCATCAAAGCATACTAAACATCCAAGTTTCTAGCATGCAGTATAAAGTACCTTAAGCATACCCTTCACATATAATAAATGTTTTCAATGAATGTTTTCAAAACAATTCCATAAAGGTATTACTTAAAAATACATCCATATCATATAGGGCCTAGTTGTGTACCACATATCGCGCGTTACCTATTGCGCGTTCCCTAATGAATTCGGGTAGCGAGCCACCAATCAATTAGAGCAGGACCCTTCCGTCCTACCGGAGCCATGACCTTACGTTAACATGCACCCCGGATTTGTTTAACGACCCCCTTCCGAGTCGGGTACACAACTTCTAAAGTAAAATACTTATCATGTTTTTACATATATGCTAAGGAGTACTCCAATCCACTCTTAAGGGACACAACACTCTTCAAGGGTGCTCATAATCCCGTAGGGACACACCACACAACTTAAGGGGTGCTCTTGATCCCATACTTAGTGGAGTATCCTTTCAAGCATTTTATCATACACATCACATGCAGTTCATAAAGGGTGCCCCATGGGCTATATAAACATGCTCATACATACATCACATTTCAAACACTTACACATACTTATATATGACAAAATTGGTCACATCAATCATATTCATATCATAACCTGTTTCATGGTTTAATTTAACCCTTCCTAACCCTAAACCTAGGGTTGGCCGAAAATCAAGGGTAGGGTAGCTTAGATTGTTTTGACATCAAATATCCCATACAAGCATCACATATATATATATAAAAAAAATATATATATATATATATATATATATATATATATATATATCATGTATCATACTAAGCATAGCATACATCATGGGGTAATCAACTTTCACAAACCTAATATATCATGTCTTGGCCGAAAATCATGCTAGGGGAAAACTTAGTTTTCAAATCAAACCTTCCATTTAAACATCACATGCATATACGTATCATTATCCCCAATCATAAGCATATCCTATAGGTATTTTAACCTTCGCAAACCCTAACTCTAGGGTGTTGGCCGAATGTGTAGGGTAGGGGAAATTAGGGTTTTTGAATCAACCTTCATACAAGCATTTACACAAACATCTCACATACATATCATGCCACTTATTAAACATAGATTACATCATAGGATAATTATGCAACCCAAAACCCTAATCCCTCTAAGGTTGGCCGAAACTTGTAGGGTAGGGAAAAAGTTGGGTTTTTGTAACCAAAAATTTATACAAACACCTTATCTACACTATCATATAATACACTAAACATAAAATACATCCTAGAGAAATTCAACTCTTAAACCCCTAAATTCCTTGCCTTGGCCGAAACTTACACAAGGGTAAAACCCTAGTTTTTGTTCATAACATCATGAAGAAAATCCACATACATATATACCCTAAGTCTCAAGGGGTCTTCTCTTGTGTCAAGGAGTAACCAAGGCCTCCCCTTAAGGGGTGGCCGAAACTTACAAAGGGGAAAACCCCCCATTTTCGAAAACCACAAAAGCAAAAAAATCACACACAACTATTACACTGCAGGCGAGGGGATACTTACATCCTTTCGCTTGACTTTAACTTTCTCTAAACCTTTAGAGTACCCTTGGTTGAAGGAGGGTGAGTGTTCTCCTTATTAGCACTTCCCTAGAACCTTTGGCCCTAGTAGAAGGCATGATCTTTGGATGGTCTTCTTCCTTCCAATTCCCTAGGGTTAGAACCCTAGGGTTTACTTTTCGAAAATGAAAAGGGAGAAGAAGATGAGTTTCGGTGGGAAGAGTGAGGAAGAAGAAGAGAAGAAGTTATTCCAACCTCTCCCTCTCTTATTTATACTTTTCTCATGAAGAGACATGTCTCTTCACTTCCCTAGCTTTAACAAGCATGTTTCTTATTCTCTCTACATGAAACATGGCTTGGTGCGTTGGTTATGACATGATTAGTGCAACTAGGAGGTTCAAGGTTCAATCCTTGCTTCCTCCCTTCTACATTTCCTTTTTATCACATTTTGCACTAATCCACATCCAAGCCCATTAAGCCAAGCCCATCATGAAATTTCATAATAATAATAATGTTTCATGAATTCATAATATTTCATATGGGGAAATTTTGGGGTGTTACAATCCTCCATACCTTATAAAAAGTTCGTCCCGAACTTTAAAATAATTCTGGATATTTTAATCGTATTGCCTCCTCTCGTTCCCACGTGAATTCTTCGAATTGTTCGTTCTGCCACAGAACCTTTACTAAGGGTACTTCCTTGTTCCTTAGCTTTTTAACTTCCCGATCTAGGATCTGAATAGGTCGACATTCGGAACTTAGGTTCTCTTGGTCTTGTACTGGTTGGGACTCTATCACCTGATTCACATCAGAGATACATTTCCTGAGCATTGATACATGGAAGACATTGTGGATAGCCGACATTTCTGGCGGTAACTCCAGTTCGTAGGCCACTTTGCCTACCCGTCTCAGAATTTGATACGGTCCCACATATCTCGGACTCAACTTCCCTTTCTTCCCGAATCTCATCACCCCTTTCATAGGGGCCACTTTCAGGAATACTAAATCCCCAACCTCAAACTCTAGTGTTCTGCGTCGCTTGTCAGCGTAGCTTTTCTGCCGGCTCTGAGCAGTCTCTATCCTCTGGCGGATATTCTTTATAGCCTGAGTGGTTTCATCTATAATATCAGTCCGAAGTCCCATCTCCTTCTTTTCACCACTCTCAAGCCAGCATATAGGAGATCTGCATTTCTTTCCGTATAGTGCTTCGTACGGTGCCATCCCAATAGTAGCCTGATAACTGTTGTTATAAGCAAACTCTGCCAGGCTTAGGTATCGACACCAGCTTCCCTTGAAATCCAAGGCACAAGCTCGCAACATGTTGATTTGGCCGCCAGGTTGTTGGACCCGAGGGGCCAGGCTGTTGGGCCGCCAAATGTTGATTTGGCCGCCAATGTGTTGAGGGGCCGTGTCGTTACAATAAAAAGGCGCCTTTTTATTGTAACGACACGGTCTCTCAACCCCTTTGGTGGCCAAATCAACATTATGAACTCTAGTACTTATCCTGGAGGTCTAGAGTTCGAATCCTGAGGAAGGCAAAAAATCCACTGGCCAGGGGTGGAAAGACCTAGTGAGTAACGACACGGTTGTTGGTCGTCGACATCGATTGTTGGTCGACGACATAGTTGGGCCGCCAAATGTTGATTTGGCCGCCAGGTTGTTGGGCCCGAGGGGCCAGGTTGTTGGGCCGCCAAATGTTGATTTGGCCGCCAATGGGTTGAGGGGTCGTGTCGTTACAATATAAGTAATTTTTGAAAAGTATTATGTATTTTGAAAACATAATATTTTACTTGACTAAGTTTCTTTTCCAGTCTGACATAATCCTAGGAAACCTTGTTAACTACAAGGACATTTTCCTAAGTGTCCTGGAAAATTTTCAAACTCAAGTAAATATAAGAATAATTTCATAAGTCACACAAATTCTGAAAAATAGAATAATAGTATTTTGAACGTATATGTAAATACATTTTGAAAAGTGTATGAATTTTTGAAGTCATAATACTTGACTTGGTTTATCTTCCAGTCTGACACAATCCTAGGAAACCTTATTGACTGCAAGGACATTTTCCTAAGTGTCCTGGAAGATTTTCCAAACTCAAGATAAACATTGATCAAAACTAGATGAATTTTTGAAAATACTGGTATTTTAAAAAAAAATGTTAGTATTTCGAAAGAATACTTAGCAAGATTTTGAAGATATAGTTCAAGAAAACATGTTATTAAATAATTCTTTTAATTTGACCTCCCCCTAAACTTGACTCAGTCCTGGGAAGTTTGTTGACCACAAGTACTCTTTCTCTGAGTCTTAAAGTTTGATTCAAATCAAAAGAATAATCTAATAATTTTCAAAATAAATAATTTAAAACTTGTCAGAAGGTTGACTTAGACTCCCCCTAAATCTGACACATCCTAGGAGTCCTTATAGATCATGAAGTGGACCTTCCTCTGTGTCTTTTAGGGTTTATCAAAATCAAATGAATACCAATTTTCAGGAAGATAGATTTTGAAACCACAATTTGGAAAGAAGATAATTTTTAAAGTATAAGCCTTTTTGAAAACATATGTGATAGAGATTAAGGCACAGTTTTCGAAAAGTCTTTTTTTTTAACTTTTAAAAGAGTGAAAACACTCCCCTGTACCCAACATTGTTTGACTCTATCTAAGTTCCTTAAGGAACTTTAGTGTTGTCCTAAGAGGCTTGTGTCTAATTGAGTGAGTCAAACAATTTTTGAAAAGATATACTTTTGAAAAATGTATAATATGTATAATCAATCAGACAAGCATGAATTTCATAAAAACATTACTATGTTGAAGCACTATTTTGAAAATATATTTTTAGAAAAATATTCTAACAATTTTGAAAAATATTTTTCAATTCATTAGTCCTTAACATCTCACCCATTTTAGATGTATCAATACAACAAGCATGGTTGCCTTATAGGTGTCTTATGAGATACTTGAATCATTTTTCTTAATTTATTATTAACTCTATGATTTAATTGAAGCTTGTGTTAGATTCAAATCTAGCAATAGTAAAGTGAATTTAATTTTCAGTAATTGGCTTCCAGGTCTTGGCGAGGCACTAGGTCTTCTTTGGCTGTAGCCTTATTGGATCATCAACCCTTTCCTTGACAAAGCCTTTTATAGAAAATTCATCTTCAAGTTACTTCTTGAAAGATTTTGGTCTAACTAGTTTAGGTCTTGGATCGGTAGCTTCGGCTAGTTCCACCAAAAAGGCTTCCTTAACGTACTATCATCTCACCTCCACCTAATACTAGGTTGATCAAGTTTCAATTATTCTTTTTCCTATAGCCGTTCTAAATTATGCATAAAATTTAAATATGAATGACATGTCATATATTTAAAAGAAATATCAAATGCATGACATGCAATTATGCATGATTCAAACAAGTCAAATCATTTTATTTAAGTTTCTAATGATGTATCAAATTCCCGATTTGATACATGGTGTAGTTTACACTAACGGTCAAACTCAAGTTTTGATGAATGACAAACAGGTTAAAGTTAGGTTGTTATGGTTCTAACCTCATTACCAAGTGTGCAGGGTTGAAAGACTTAGGACCAGACACTAGGCTGAAGTCCAGGATGGTTGAGTCCTGGCAGAAAGTCCAGTTGGGTCCGCGAGGCCTGACAACTGGCTGAAGACCAAGTTGGTGGAGACTTGGCAGAAAGACTAGGGTGGTTGAGTCCTGACAAAATGTCCTGGTAGGTCAAGAAGTCAAGTAAAACTGCACAAACGGTAAGTAAGGTAAGTCACTGGAGGAGCGAACCAGTGAGGACGGGTCCCATTTTGGGACTTTAGGCGCGGTCCAACTTAGACCCATTTGGGTGATCTAAGTTGAGTCCTGGTTAGATCCTGGTCCGGATGTGGACGGGAACTAATTACCTTTGAATATTTCACATTTTAGACCATTTTATTATTATACTAACTCTGGTTTACAGGGTTTATTTGGTATATGGACTAAGTTGATTTTGCAGGTGAATTCTGCAAAATTACTCCTCATTATTTGTTAATTTGAAATTTTATTAAAGAATAAATTTATTCTTATTAATAATAAATTCATTCCTATTATTATTATCCACAGCTTAGGTAAGATGAATTTCTATTCCTATTATTTTTTTTGTTAATAGAAATTCAAATGATGGATAAAGCATATTGAGTTGTGCTACTTCAAATGATGGATAAAGCGCTGCACAAAAATAGGATCTGGATGAAACTCAAAGCTCGAGAAGTCCTCTATAAAAAGCATGAGAATTAGCACAGAAAAAAAAAACAACACACGCCATCATCTCTTCTTCACGCTTTCACGCTCGGTGCTTCCACGCTCTTTTGCTACGGCCTGTCTTCCAACACGTCTACGTCCAATTACTGCTGGAAGACCACCCTTAACATCCAAACTCATTCAGATAATTTTTTTTGGTAACGATTTTATTATTGCATTATCTATACTCATTTCTATTAGAGAGTGTGAGGTTGTCACGCTCTCTATCTTCTGTATTTGCCTACTCTACCGAGGGTCTCCGGTAGAGAGTTTTAGTGAATTGCCTACAGAAAAGGTCCGAGGGACCTGGGCCTTCGAGTAGGAGTCGCCGAAGGCTCTGAACGAAGTAAAACTCATTCGTGTTTTGTGTGTTCGTTTTTTATCGTTTCTTTTGTTTCCGCTGTGCACGACTTTACGAACACATTCTTTTTACTCTGAAAAATATAATTCTTTTTAAACACACGTGATTCACCCCCCCCTCTCACGTGCATTCCGATCCTACAAGTGGTATCAGAGCATTGGTACGCTCTGAATCAGTGCAACCACTGTAAGAGCCGGGGGAGATCCAGTTTTTCACATTTTGTGTTTTTCGTTGCACAATCTAAATTAAGTATTGTTGCTTAAATTTAGATCTTTTTCTTTTGTTCGTTCAGTTTTACTCGAATTTGGTGCAACAACATTTCGAGTCGCTCTTCACTTATTCTTTTTTTTTGTACCACACCACTAATCTAAGACTTAGTCTTGGAACGAGTTTTGTTATTTTTTTTAAGTCACAGATGGCCCAGAGTGAAGGTTACAGCACTGCTCGTCCTCCGCTCTTCAATGGGGAAGATTTCCCCTACTGGAAGTGGAGAATGGAAGTGTATCTCAAAACCGATATGGATCAATGGTTCGCGGTGCAAACTGGCTACGAACCACCAATGGACGAGGGAAACTAGGCGCCACTGAAGCCCGATAGATGGAACCTGGAAATGAAGAAAAATGCTCAGATCGAGTTCAAAGCGCAGAACACCCTTCAGTGCGGACTAACCAAAGAAGAGCTGAACAGAATCGGACCAACCGAATCAGCAAAAGAACTTTGGGATAAACTAATTGAATTGCATGAAGGCACTACTGATGCAAAGGTAACAAAAAGGGATTTGCTTTTAAATAAATTGTTTAATATGAAAATGCAGGAAGGAGAATCTGCAAGTCAACTTCACGCTCGGATCAAGGACATACTAAATGGACTCCACCTGATTGGGCACAAACAAGAAAACAGAGACATTATAAGGTATGCACTAAATGCCTTTCCTAGAAATTCATTATGGGCATCCATTGTAGATGCTTATAAAATCTCTAGGAATCTTTCCAAAATAAATTTAGATGAACTGTTTTGTGAATTAGAGTTGCATGAACAAACTAACGCCAAGGCCGAGAAAGGGTTTGCTTTGTTTGCAGATTCTTCAAGAAAGGTCAAGTCGAAGAAGAATATTCAAGAAGAATCCAAAGAAGAACCAGAGTCAGACTCAGACGACGAGGAGCATATGGTAAACTTGGTAAGAAAAGTCTTTGCCAAAAAGAAGAACAAGTTTTCGAAAAGGGGCCTCCAAAAGATAATGAAGCCCATCAGCAATGAAGGTAAAAGCAAAATGACCTGCTTCAGTTGCAACAGAAAGGGGCACTTCAAACATGAATGTCCCTATAAAAAGGACCAACCCAAGAAGAACAAGAAGAAGAAGGCTTTACAAGCCACCTGGGACGAGAGCTCGGACGACTCCGACAATGAACCACCAAAAAATTCAAGTTACCTGGCGCTAATGGCAACCGGACATGGATCGGACTCGGAAAGCGACGAAGATTCCGAATACGAGTCAAGCCAAGAGATCGGACTCTTTTCGGATGGCTCAACTAAGGTATACTTAGATTCAATTAATAAAAAGTTTTTTAAGATTATCTCTGTTTTAAATAAAAATTTGTTTGCATCTGAATCTATGAATGACCAGCTCCTTAAGGAAAATCAAGACCTTAAGGAGCAATTAATTAATACCAAAACCTTAACTGAATCAACTCAAAATGAAAGAACAATTGAACTGGAAAATGATAACTCCACCCTAAAGGGTGAAGTTCAAAACCTTAAGGACTTACTAACAACTTTTACAACCCGGTCCAAGAATCTGGACCTTATTCTTGGATCTCAAAAGGGCGTGTACAATAAATCTGGGATAGGATATAAATCAGGATCGACCCAAAAATCCTTTATCTCATTTGTCTACCCACGTGAAAATCGGCGAAAAGCGTGGGTCCCGAAAGCTTACCTAACAAAGCAAGTAGGGCAGAACCAATACTATGTCCCCAAGAAGGACATTCATTACATTGACCCTAAACACCCTACCTATAATTTAGGGGGAGGCACCAAATTAGTTGGCACCTCAAAGTCACCCTCTACCCGTCTGGGTACCTAGGACTAGTTTCAAAAGTTAGTCTGACACTTGACCTACTCGGTACTAGGGTAGGGCGAGCTGATAGTACGTTAGGGAAGCTGATCTAAGGAGTCATGTAGGGGAAGGCGTCCTTTATTTGGTCTTCTTAGCCCAGTGGAACTAGCCGGAGCTACCCCGCCACATCCTAGACTAGTTAGACCAAGGAGTTTCAATAGGTAGGTTAAAAGTACAACTTCCTTAAGCGGTTTTGCCTAGAAAGTGATTGTTGATCCAATAAGGCTTCGGCCAAAGAAGACCTCTGTGCCTCGCCACGGCCTGGAAACCAATTATAGAAGTATACTTTTAAACTGCTTCTTGTCAATCCTGAATCTAACAAAAGGTCAGATTAACTTTTATAAATCAAACTCAAACTTATCTCACACAAATCATAGGATCCCTTTGATTGACAACTTAGATCAAGTGAGATGAATAAGGACAACTAAACTCAAACCTCAAAATTCAAATTAACAAATTCAAAATTCAAAATTCAAATTAACAAATTCAAAATTAAAATTAACGAATTCAAAATTCAAAATTCAAAATTCAAATTAACAAATTCAATTTAACAAATTCAAAATTGAAAATTCAAATTAACAAATTCAAAATTCAAATTAATGAATTCAAAATTCAAAATAATGAATTCAAAATTTAAAATTCAAATTAACAAATTCAAAATTCAAAATTCAATTTAACAAATTCAATTTAACAAATTCAAAATTCAAAATTCAAATTAACAAATTCAAAATTCAAATTAATGAATTCAAAATTCAAAATTCAAAATAATGAATTCAAAATTCAAAATTCAAATTAACAAATTCAAAATTCAAAATTCAAATTAACAAATTCAAAATTCAAATTAATTCAAAATTCAAAATTCAAAAAAAAAAGAATTCAAAATTCAAAATTCAAAATAACAAATTTAAAATTTAAAATTCAAATTAACCAATTCAAATTTAAAATTCAGAATCTTAAATTTTTTAAATTTCTTAATGTTTCTCGAAATTCAAAACTCTTAAGTTTTTTTTTCATATTTTTCAAAGTTGTTCAAAATTCAAATTTTCAAACTCCTTAAGTTTTTTTTAAGTTGTTCAAAATTCAAATTTTAAATTCCTTAAATCTTTTAAATTCCTTAACTTTTTCAAAACTTCAAGTCTTCAATTTCTTAAGGTTTTTCAAAATTCAAATTCTCCTAAGCTTTTTAAATTCAAATTTTTAAACTTCTTAAGTTTTTTTGGGGTTCAAATTTCTTAAGTTTCTTTAAATCATTTCTTTAACTCATTAAAAACTTAAACTAAATTCTAAAAATTTCCTACTTAACTGTAGAAAAACAAGTGGATTATCGACAGTGGATGCTCCAGATATTTGACTGGGGATCCCACCATGTTTACAAAACTCAAGTACAAAAGTCTAGGGACAGTTGCGTTTGGAAACAACGGTAAACTTAAGGTAATTGGCCTAGGTAACATTGAACTTGAGTTTGATTTTATAATTAAAAACGTCTTACTTGTTGAAATCTTTCACTTCAATTTACTAAGTATTAGCCAATTGTGTGACACTGGGTATAAGGTTAGGTTCTTGTCCAATGAATGTATGATCAAACACACTGACAACCCAAACATCACACTTAGAGGACATAGACACAATAACATCTATGAAATTAGGTTAACCCGCCCCCTAGCAAATTATCTTTTAACACATAAGAATGAGACTTGGCTATGGCATAGTGACCCAAATGGCAAACCTGTTGACCTTAAATATTATAGAAGTGCTATAGGCAGCTTACTTTACCTGACTACAAGTCGACCTGACATTCTCTTTGCAGTTAGTATGTGTGCTAGGTATCAAACATGTGCTAAAGAGTCACATCTAACCCTAGTTAAAAGAATATTTAGGTACCTTAAAGGGACAGAAAGTTTAGGAATTTGGTATCCTAGAACATCTCAATTTGAACTTATTGGATTTTCTGACTCAGATTATGCTGGCTGTAAATTAGATAGGAAAAGTACTAGTGGTGGATGCCAACTTCTAGGGCCCTCACTAGTTAGTTGGTTCAGTAGAAAACAGCACTGTGTTGCCCTATCCACCACTGAAGCTGAGTACATAGTCATGGGTGAGTGTGTAGCCCAATTACTTTGGATGATGCATACGTTAAAAGACTTTAACTTGGATTTTAAGAAAGTCAAAATCTTTATTGATAATCTAAGTTCAATTAATCTAACCAAAAACCCAGTCCACCACTCTAGGACCAAACATATAGAAATTAAACATCATTTTGTCAGAGATCATGTTAATAAAGGAGAAATTGAACTTAACCATGTTGAATCTAAGGCTAACCTAGCTGATATATTTACTAAACCACTCCCTGAATCTGAATTTAGTAACTTAAGAAGGTTAATAGGAATGTGTGTTATAGACTAGAACTGACCTGATCACACTTACTTCTTTTGAACAATCAGCTCGCATATTCTATTTGGTCATTACCTTAATTACTTTGATTCTTGGTTTAATTGGCTTAAATTTAGTATTTCAAAGTAGCATTTAAAAAAAAAAATTTGGTGGACTTAGCCTATGTTTGACCCACCCCTAAAACTGCATGAACCTATAGATTTAGGTAGCCGCATCTCACAAAACACATTAAGGATAACTTGTTTGTGCTTGCAAAACATAGAACGGTTGTGAGATGCATAGGACTTTGCCTGGACTTCAGAATGCTTAAATATGTGCATCGCAGTAAGTCTGGGCGTAAAATACCCATATTACAGTGATCAAGTCAAGTAGTCGTGAGTTAAAATCTGAGCTAGACATTATTACTTGACTTGACTAACACAGTGAACACTACTATCATCTAGATAGTTAGCTAGTAATTAAGATTAGACACCTAAAAAGGGCTAAAATTCTTACTTGGTTCAAGGAGAGCATATGTTAAAATCTTTCTCTTTTTGCGCTCTTTCGAAATGATCTTGAAAGTTTTTCCTCAAATTAATCCTGAAAATATTCTAAATGATCTTTTGAAAAGAAAATTTTGGAGAAATCTTCTCCTTTTCATTAATTCGCTTTGAGATATTCTTTATTGGTTTGGAAAAGATTAATATTTTGAAGGAAGTTTTTTTGAAAATGATGTTAGAAAAGTCATTTCTAAATTTACACCTAGTCATTTTCTTTATGCTCTCAGATTATTTGTGTTAAATTAAGAACTTGACTTCCCCCTCTGAATCAGTTCAGAAACTTAGTATGCTTGTTAAGCATTTTTTCTTCCCCAAATAATTAAAGTTTTTTTTTTGACTGGCATATTACTTGAATGCTTCGTTTATTTCTGATGCTTGCGCACTTATTATTTCTTTGTTTTGATGACTGCCAAAGGGGGAGAGTTTAAGGGTTAAGTTAGAAGTTAAAGTTTTTAGAAATTAAAATCTTAAAGAAATTAAAAACTCCAGATCTTAGAGTATGTCATTTGCATATTCTTTTTGGACTCATTGCTTTATCTGGTATGTTCTAACTTTAACCCAGGTTGTCATTGCATCAAAAAGGAGGAGATTGTTGGTGTAGTTTACACTAACGGTCAAACTCAAGTTTTGATGAATGACAAACAGGTTAAAGTTAGGTTGTTATGGTTCTAACCTCTTTACCAAGTGTGCAGGGTTGAAAGACTTAGGACCAGACACTAGACTGAAGTCCAAGATGGTTGAGTCCTGGCAGAAAGTCCAATTGGGTCCGCGAGGCCTGACAACTGGCTGAAGACCAAGTTGGTGGAGACTTGGCAAAAAGACCAGGGTGGTTGAGTCCTGACAAAAAGTCCTGGTAGGTCAAGAAGTCAAGTAAAACTGCACAAACGGTAAGTAAGGTAAGTCACTGGAGGAGCGAACCAGTGAGGACGGGTCCCATTTTGGGACTTTAGGCGCGGTCCAACTTAGACCCATATGGGTGATCTAAGTTGAGTCCTGGTTAGATCATGGTCCGGATGTGGACGGGATCTAATTACCTTTGAATATTTCACATTTTAGTCCATTTTATTATTATACTAACTCTGGTTTACAGAGTTTATTTGGTATATGAAATAAGTTGATTTTGCAGGTGAATTCTGCAAAATTACTCCTCATTATTTGTTAATTTGAAATTTTATTAAAGAATAAATTTATTCTTATTAATAATAAATTCATTCCTATTATTATTATCCACAGCTTGGGTAAGATGAATTTCTATTCCTATTATTTTTTTGTTAATAGAAATTCAAATGATGGATAATGCAGATTGAGTTGTGCTACTTCAAATGATGGATAAAGCACTGCACAAAAATAGGATCTGGATGAAACTCAAAGCTCGAGAAGTCCTCTATAAAAAGCATGAGAATTAGCACAGAAAAAAAAACAACACACGCCATCATCTCTTCTTCACGCTTTCACGCTCGGTGCTTCCACGCTCTTTTGCTACGGCCTGTCTTCCAACTCGTCTACGTCCAATTACTGCTAGAAGACCACCCTTAACATCCAAACTCATTCAGATAATTTTTTTTTGTAACGATTTTATTACTGCATTATCTGTACTCATTTCTATTAGAGAGTGTGAGGTTGTCACGCTCTCTATCTTCTGTATTCGCCTACTCTACCGGGGGTCTCCGGTAGAGAGTTTTAGTGAATTGCCCACAGAAAAGGTCCGAGGGACCTGGGCCTTCGAGTAGGAGTCGCCGAAGGCTCCGAACGAAGTAAAACTCATTTGTGTTTTGTGTGTTCGTTTTTTATCGTTTCTTTTGTTTCCGTTGTGCACGACTTTACGAACACATTCTTTTTACTCTGAAAAATATAATTCTTTTTAAACACACGTGATTCACCCCCCCCCTCTCACGTGCATTCCGATCCTACAGATACATATCGTGTAAACCCGCGAATATGTCAACCCACTTTGACATATTTAATGTTATTAATTTTAATTGTTACAGTTCTGGTAAAATTTTATTTTAGCTTATTTATGATTAATTGGAGATTATATTGATTAATTAATTAAGAATTAATTGATGTTGAATTAATTGACTTTGAATTAAGATAAGTTGAATTTAATTTAATTTAAGTTTAATTTAATTTAATTTGAATTTAATTTAATTAGGATTTAATTTGAATTAAATTGATTAATTTGAATTATTTTGAGTTTATTTGAATTAATTTGAATTAATTGAATTTTAATTTAATTTGAATTTAGTTTATGTTCGAATTAATTAAGATTAATTTGAATTAATTTAAGTTCGAATTAATTAGGATTTAATTTGAATTAATTTGAGTTTGAATTAATTAAGATTAATTTGAATTAATTTAAGTTTGAATTAATTAAGATTGACTTGAATTAATTTAAGTTCGAATTAATTAGGATTTAATTGAGTTAATTTAAGATTTAATTGAATTTAATTGAGTTAATTGAGATTTAATTGAGTTAATTAAGATTTAATTGAATTTAATTGAGTTAGTTGAGTTAATTAAGATTTAATTGAATTTAATTGATTTAGTTGAGTTAATTAAGATTTAATTGAATTTAATTGAGTTAATTGGGATTTAATTGAGTTTTAAATAATTAAGGTTGAAATGATTAATTAATAGTTGTGGGTTTAAGTTCATCATTTTCGTTATTTTAAAAATTTCTTCTTCATCTTTATCTATCTTTTCAAGTTTTTCTAATAATTCGGATTTATTTGAACCTTTGTAAACTTTGTTTACTATGGCCCTTATTTTAGATAATTTCATATCCTCTTCATCCTCAAAATTACATCTTTTAGTATCCTCAAAGTAGGAGGAGTAATTTGGGCCATTAGTTATAGTTTTGTAATAATTTTCAAGATTATCTATAATTAGGTTATTATCTAGGAGAATTTCATTATCCTCAAGATTTTTAATAACATCATCTTTATCCTCAAAAATAGTTTCAGGATTATCTTCAAAATTAACTTCACTAACTTCAGAGTTATCTTTAGAATTTTTAAATTCGAATTCAGAGTTATACAATGGATTTTCAAGTTTGAATTTATAATTATCTAAAGAATTTTCAAATTTAGAATTATCCTTAGAATTTTCAAATTTGAATTTGGATTTATCCTTAGGATTTTCAAATTTAAATTCGGATTTATCCTTAGGATTTTCGAATTCAGATTTATCCTTAGGATTAAATTTATCTGAATTAGAATTATCAGAATTAACATTATTAGAATTAAAGTTATCAGAATTATAATTAAGTTTAAAATTATCAGAAATAAAATTATTAGGATTAACAATATCAGAATTAAAGTTATGATAATTTATTTTAGAAATTACTGAATTAATGTTCTGAATTAAATAATTAATTTCAGATATTTTAGTCATATCTGCATTTTCTAATTTGTCAAGCATGATATTAATTTTGCTATGCAATAAATCTAATTTATCAGAAAAATTAACTAAATTATCTAAAGACAGTGCAGGAATTTTGAAACTTTTCGGAACGTAAATTTTACGTACCTTTGCCGGACATTTGTTCTTGTAGTGTCCGTACTTCTCGCATTTGAAGCATTTGATGTGGCTTTTATCTCTCCGGACTTCTGGCGCTGGTGCCCCCTTTGCCGCCAGTGGTGTAGATCGAGTCTTACGAGTAGGGCACTGATTTTTATAGTGCCCTCTCTCCCTGCACGTGAAACAAATAATATGGAACTTAAAAATGGGCATTTAAACAAAAATTGTACCTGATTCACCCCTGGGCTCCTCCTCAACTCCTGGCGTCGTTGCTCCGTCGGTGGTTAGTCCAGTGAAGAGCGGCTCGGCTCTGATACCAATTGTAGGACCGATGCCGTCGATAGAGGGGGGGTGAATATCGACCGTAAATCTTTCGTTGAAAACTTCATAAAACTTTTGTTCGTTCTAGACTTAAAGCGTTAGTGCAGCGGAAAATAGAAAAATAAAGAACAGAACAAAACACAGATTACTCGTGGGATTTATTTACTTGGTTCCCGACCCCCCTGGGTCAGTACGTCCAAGGCCTATGTACTCGGCGTGAGTCCACTATTGGTCTCCTTTCCAGAATTTCCGGAGGCGGAGAAAACCCGTCATACAGTTGATTTACAAGCAAAAAGATATTAAACTGAATTGCAGAATGTAAATCAAACCAAAACAACTTATGTCGAAGCGTCAACCGATCTGGACCTCCGAAGTGCCGCGCACTTCCTCCTGGAGCCTCCCGGTCGTAGAGCCTCGTCTTTAGCACGTTGTCGTCAGTCAAAATGATTAGAATGGCTCACAGCAGTTGTGTCTGAAGCAGAGGGGTCGAAGCCCCTTTTATAGGCTTCCTACGGGCACCCTGGATGTTTGGGGCGCCCCGATAAACTAGGTCAAAGCTTATCCCTGCGCCAACCTCGCCGAAACTGATAAAACCATTGTCCAGGGTGCCCCGGACCTCCCGGGCGCCTAGCTTGAACCCAGTCAAAGCTAATCTCCTGCTTCGAACCCGCAGCAGCAAAACAGCGTTGAACCTGGGCGCCCCGGACCTCCCGGGCGCCTCACTTGAAGCCTATTCTTCCTTCTTCACTATACTGCTTTTTTTCTTCTTTGGTTTGGGCGTCCCCATCAATGGGGGCACCCCCACTGATGGGGGTGCCCAGCTTCAAAACCTCCAATCCTGTTTTGTCTGCTTTGTCTTCTAATCTTTGTACCTGCAAGATACACATATACAAAGCAAATATACACACATTCTTAACCTTAAGGACTTGGTTCTGACTTCGGATTTCCATGAAACCCTAGGTCAAACCGACGCAGGTTCTCACCCCCGAGAATGCGCCTTCCACCTACTCCTTTCAGGAGCTGGTTGCCACCCAGTCCTTCGGGTGGACTTTTGCTTAGCCTCCGATTACTCCGGACCTCGAGACGCCCGAACCCTAACCATCTCTACTTCTGTCCTTAGTCATCGCTTAGCTAAGTTGCTCAGTCTCTCTGATCAAGACTCAGTGCCCAAACCCTAGGTCCAGGACTTAGGTGCCCAACCCTCGGCCAGGTCTTCGTGCCCAATTCCCCGAACCAGGAATTCGGTGCCCAACCCTCGGCCAGGTCGTCTTGCCCAATCCTCAACCAGGACTTAGTGGCCACCTTTCGAGCAGGTCTTAGTGCCCAGCTTCACTCACCAGGTCTTAGTGCCTAGGTTAACTAGGACTTTTCTTCCACTTTGGTTACTCCTCTTTTGCTCACCTTCCCTTGTTCAATGTATCACTGACTTAAGTCTATTGTCAAACATTAAAACACTTAGAGGAGAACATCATTGATGCAACTTGCACCAACAGTTAGGACTCATACATACTGATGTATGTGGCTCCTTCAATATCGCAGCTAGAGGAGGCTATCAATACTTCATCACTTTCACTAATGATGTCAATAGATACGGCTATGTGTATCTCATGATACACAAGTCGGAATCCTTTGAAACGTTTAAAGAATTCAAGAGTGAAGTACAAAACTAACTTGGCAAAAGTATTAAGATGCTTCGATTGGATCGAGGTGGTGAATACCTGTAACGCCCGCTTTTTTTTTTTTAGCGGCGTTAACATACGTAGGGCATGTGAACATAGTAATGCAGCGGAATACTTAAAACTTACACATACATGCACCTAACTATCCTTTCTAGCATAGTGACATAGAAACTTAGCATACTAACTTCATACTTAACATCATGTCATAGAGTCACGTAGTCATCCATTAAGCACATAAGTAGTAAGTGTAAATTGTTCTAGACAACATCATCATAAAGTTAGCATAAGACTTGTAGTTATATCTTTCCTTGGCCAAGTCACTACCACACACACACATTCTTGCCCCTCCTGCTGCTTCCTCATTATCCTCTTGCTTGATCTGCGGTATAAGGACAACAAGACTATAAGCACGTAGGCTTAGTAAGACTCTTTCCTACTCACTAAAACCATTCATCACTCAAACATAAGCACATAAAACATTAACATAACTTGGTGCTTAACATGAATCATAAGCATAAAACATAAGACATCCTTAACATGGCATAATGCATGGCATAAATATAAACATACAACATACTTAACATGGCATGATACATGACATACGTATAAACATAAAACATACTTAACATGGCATGATACATGGCATACGTATAAACATAAAACATACTTAACATGGCATGATTCCTAACATAAATCATGGGCATATTCTTAAAGTAAACATAAGCATAAAACATTTACTATCATGGCATAATTCTTGACATAAAACATGGGCATAAACATTTACAATCATGGCATAATTCTTGACATAAAACATAGGCATAAATATTTACTATCATGGCATAATTCTTGACATAAAACATGGGCATAAACATTTACAATCATGGCATAATTCTTGACATAAAACATAGGCATAAATATTTACTATCATGGCATAATTCTTGACATAAAACATAGGCATAAATATTTACTATCATGGCATAATGCATAACATGAATGAATGCATGAGTCAAATGCATGTACATAAGGATGCTTAATTTTTAAAATCATACTTTTAAATACTTAAACATAATCATCACATCATTGGGGTCCCCGGCTTGTAACACATACATACATCATAAGCGCGCATCCCTAAGTAAATACGAGGTAGCGAGCCCCGACCTACTAGGGTAAGGACAGCATAGTCGGTAGTCCCAGAACCGGGGCATTCTTAAGGTGCCCATCCCTATTGGACAGCTTTGGTAGTCCCAGAACCGTGGACAGCATAGTCGGTAGTCCAGAACCGGGGCGTTCTTAAGGTGCCCATCCCTTGGACCCATACTTCGGTCCGGTACAAGCCCATTCATAAAGTAAAATAACTTCACATGCTTCATCATTCATGGGACATTCATAGCATATTTAAACATAACATAACCTTGTTACATGAAGCATGACATAAATCATACTTGACCTTTCATCGTTCATACTTAATGCATAGCATCATTATGCCCTAAGGCATAAACATTATCTTCATTCATAAACATGGCAAGCTTACCTAAACATCATTCTTGTTCATAGTGCTTGCATAATCATGGTACATAAGGTAAGCATTGCATTGTATTCATAGAACATGACATGTTTACATAGACCATCATCCTAATTCATAGAGCTTGCATGATCATGATACATAAAGTAAGCATTGCATTATATTCATAAAACATGACATATTTACATAGACCATTCTCCTAATTCATAGAACTTGCATGATCATGATACCTAAGATAAGCATTGCATTGCATACATAAGTATAGTATCTATCACAAGCATGCATGGGTAGGACTCCTATAAACATGCTACGTACTACTTAAGTGCATGGCATAGAACATAAGACATTCATAAATAAACCCTACTAAGCATGGCATCTAACATAACATATCAAACATGAACTATAACACCTAAGGTTAGGGTTAAAGGTAACATAATTTCTACCACATGCTTGAACCTATATATCATAATAAGCCATAAACCATCATTCTTGAAACCCTAACTCCTCCTAGACCCTAATCATATTGCTTGGCCGAAACTTGTAAGGAGGGGTTCTATCATTCAATTGACAAATAAGGTAGCATGAGATAAGGAAAAGATCATACATTACTTATAAAGCCATAGGAAGCTATTAGGGCTCATGTTTTAGGGTTAACCCTAACTCCTAGACCTTCTTCATGGGGTTGGCCGAAACATACAAGGGACATGGGTGCATGAATAAATTCATAAAATTTCTAATTAATCATCTAACACCTTCCATACCATACCATAGGAGCCATTGAAACCCTTACTTGAGGTAAGCCCTAACTCCTTGCCCTAGGACCCTTCTTGGCCGAAAATTTTAGGGTCACAAGGCCTTGTGAAAATTCACATAGATCACCCTCAACCTCTCTTGTATCATGAAGATACACAAAATACATACTTGGAGGTTTAGATCCAACCCTAACCATGGATTCATGGTGTTGGCCGAACCCTAAAGGATACTAGGGTACTCCAAAAATTCTCCAAATCATATTATAACTTATATTCATCATGGGAAAA
Organism: Boesenbergia rotunda; assembly: GCA_024364735.1. Lineage (NCBI taxonomy): Eukaryota > Viridiplantae > Streptophyta > Magnoliopsida > Zingiberales > Zingiberaceae > Boesenbergia > Boesenbergia rotunda. The sequence goes on from JAGFNQ010002536.1 coordinate 492,073, forward strand.
CATTAGAAAGCATGAGTAAGATTTTTAACATCATCTTGGACCCAAAAACCATGGTGGCCGAAAGTTATATGGGTCCAAATCATGGTTTCCTCAACATCAAACCCAAACCAAACTTCATATTATGATAAACATCAAGGAGAACTATTATACCACAGGTGAGGGAGTCTTACCTTAGACTATCTTGGTTATAGACCTTAGATTTGAGAGAAAGGTGAAGACCTTGTTGTCTTTTGACCACTTCTAGCCTTTGTAACCTTGAACAAAAACCTTGGATCTTGGAAGAGACCCTCTTGTAAACTTTTCCCAAGGGAAAATCCCCCTTGGGGTTTCGGCTAGGATGAGGAAGGAGGAGGGAGAAGGGTGGACTTGGTGGAAGAAGAAAAGTAACCCCCATGCCACCTCTTTATACCACATTAAGGAGGCAAGTGAAGAGTCATGGTGTATCTTCCCTTCATGACTCTTCATTTTCCTCTAAGCCTTAACCAAAATCTACTTCATCCTCTACTAGCACTCCCTTGCTAGGTGAATTGGTTAGTACATGCATGGTGATACCATAGGTCCAAGGTTCAATCCTTGGTGCATGCACTTTATTTTTCTGTTTATTTTTATTTTTTTTCCCCTTATTTCTAAAAATTCCTCTAAAATTCACCCATGATCATGCTAATATTCCTAATTAAAACCCATTTATATTTATATTAAATTTTGCCTAAAATCTACCAATAACCATGGTACTAAAAAAAAGCTCATATAAGGCCCTTTAGTACTTAGTTTCCCAATTTAAATGAGAAAATCATGGATTTCTAGGCTAAGGTTCATACTAATATCTCTAGCTCCCTCGAAAAATTATCTAGACATTATCAATATTTTAAAGAAAATATTAAGAAAATTTTCCGGGTCGTTACAATACCTTAGTCAAGAGTTTCGTGACCGTCTAGCAGAGTGTGGGATCATATCCCAACTCACTCCACCTAGAACACCATAGTGGAATGGTGTATTTGAGCGGAGAAATCGTACTCTATTAGATATGGTAGGTTGATGATGAGTCAAACAGATCTTCCTACTTCCTTCTGGGGATTCGCTCTAGAGACGGCTCTTTTCACACTTAACCGAGCTCCATCAAAGGTCGTCATAAAAACACCATATACGATATAGACTGGGAAGAGACCCACAATGTCTTTTATGAGGATTTAGGGTTCTGAGGCTTACGTTCGACGTCAAGTCTTAGATAAACTAGGACCCAAATATGATAAGTGCTATTTTGTAGGATATCCCAAGGAAACGAAGGGATATTACTTTTACAATCCCACACTAGGCAAAGTGTTTGTCGCTAGAAATGACATTTTTCTAGAAAAAGAGTTTATTTCTAGAAGAATTAGTGGGAGTAAAATACATCTTAAAGAAGTTTAAGATGCAGATAGTACTGAGGTCTTAATGGACATTGAACAGGCACCACAAGGTGTTGTGGATCATGAGATTGTTGCACAAGAAGTTGTGGAACAATAAGCTGTTCAAGTAGACCAACCTCTTCCCAGATCTGATAGGATACGTCGTCAGCCTGAGAGATACTCATTTCTCTTATCTGACCATAATGACGTTACGCTTATTGAGTTGAATCAACTTACATCCTATCAAGAAGCTGTGATGAGCCCAAATTCTGAGAAATGGCTAGAGACCATGAGGTCCGAGATGGAATCCATGTACACTAACCAAGTATGGACTTTGGTTAATCCACCAGCGAGGATTAAACCCATTGGGTGTAAGTGGATCTTTAAAAGATAGACTGACATGGATGGTCTGATGCATACCTATAAAGGGTGATTGGTAGCTAAAGGTTTCAAGCAAATTCATGGTATCGACTATGATGAAACTTTTTCACCAGATGCGATGCTTAAGTCTATTTGGATCATGCTTGCTATTACAGCTTACCATGATTATGAAATCTGGCAGATGGATGTCAAAACTGCATTCCTAAATGGGAATCTACTCGACGATGTGTACATGACACAACTTGAAGGTTTTGTTGATCCAGAGCATGCTGGAAAGGTATGTAAGTTGCAAAGGTCTATTTATGGGCTAAAGCAAGCTTCTCAAAGCTGGAATTTTCGATTCGATGATGCAATCAAAGCGTTTGGTTTCATCAAGAATGAAGATGAACCCTGTGTCTACAAGAGGGTTAGTGGGAGCACAGTTATCTTCCTAATCTTGTATGTAGATGACATACTCCTCATTGGGAATGATATCTCTTCACTACAATCTGTGAAAACATGGCTAAGGAATTGTTTCTTAATGAAAGACTTAGGTAAAGCAGCCTATATCCTAGGCATCAAGATCTATAGAGATAGATCTAAGAGATTGCTTGGCTTAAGTCAAAGTACATATATTGACAAGGTGCTTAATCGTTTTACCATGTAGAATTCCAAGAAGAGATTTCTGCTGATGTCACATGGTGTGAGTCTTTCAAAGACTCAATGTCCCTCTTCTAAGGAGGAGAGAGACCGTATGGATCAAATCCCTTATGCATCCGCTATAGGGTCTATCATGTACGCCATGCTTTGTATGTTGGATCGAGAGAGACGATAGAGGGGGGGTGAATATCGTTAATGTTTTTCGAAAAAACTTAGAGCAAATACGCAGCGGAAATTAAGAAAACACAATCACACAGAGACACGATCGATTTTACTTGGTTCGGAGCCTGGGTCGACTCATACTCCAAGGCCCACGGTCGTTGACTGTTTATGAGGGCAATTCTATAATTGCGCAAAGATTCTTACAAAGGATTACAGTTCTAGTACAGTAGTAGTATAACGGAAATAAAAAATTAGTTCTTCGTTATCGACGTCCGATATGGGATGTTTCTCGGAGTAGAGGGACATCGTCGGCGATTTCGTGTCGAGTTGGAAGGTTTCTGGAGCGAAGCGCAGGAGCAGAAGAACGTTACAACGTTGGAAGATGTGTTGTTCTGAAGCCTGGGGTCGAGGGCCCTTTTATAGGCCCTAGGGGCGCCCGGAACGTCGGGGGTGCCCCCCCCACGTGTCACTCGATCCGTCTCGGTCTCGGTTAGCTTCTGATCCCTTTAAACTCGGGATCAGATCTTGACCGGGGCGCCAGGGACGCTGAGGGCGCCCGGGTTGACCGGGTCAAACCTTATCCCTTGGCTTCGCTGGCTTTTGCTTCGATGGTTTGCTATTGGGGGCGCCCGGGACGCTGGGGGCGCCCGGGAGCATGGGGGCGCCCCGCCCAGCAGCTGTTCGAAGCCTTCCTTACTTACATTGTTTTGTATGCACCTTGGGGGCGCCCAGGACACTCCGGGCGCCCTACTCAGCCACTGCCTCACTCCTTTGAGGCTCTCTGAGCTGCAGACACTCGTTCCTTTGGTCCTGCATCCAGGGTTAGTCCAAAACAACATAAAATAATAATAATGTGTTAGTTTATACAGCCTTAGATGTCTTGGTTCTGACTTTGAGCCTCCAAAATGGAGCCCTAGGTTGAACCGACGCCTACTGTTCCCTCTCGACGGGGAACGCGTCCTCACCTACTCCTCTCGGGAGAATGTACCTGATGCCAACCGCTCCTTTGGTTGGACTTTTGCCTAGCGGTCCTTTGCCAGGTCTTGGTTACCGAGCTGTCCTTCGCCCGATGCCTAGCAGTCCTTCGCTAGGGCTTCAGTCCCAAGCTGTCCTTCGCCTGGTGCCTAGCAGTCCTTCGCTAGGGCTTTGTACCCTGGCATTCCTTCGCCAGTGCCTAGCAGTCCTTTGCTAGGGCTTTGTACCCTGGCATTCCTTTGCTAGTGCCTAGCAGTCCTTCGCTAGGACTTTTTAACCTGCACACTAGAGTAACTTGTTAGATAATAAGTAAGACTTAACTTTTGAGACCTATTGCCATTATCAAAACTCAGGTTCGACTTGGGTGCTTTCTGCACCAACAATCTCCCCCTTTTTGATTTATGGCAACCCTGGTTCAAAAAGTTAAGTTTAATCAAAGCATAAAAATTACCGTTTGTTCCCTCCCCCTGGAAGGAGTCTCCCCCTAGATTTTTCAAAAATTCGTGGGGTTTTTGAGAATAGATTTTAAGTCAAAAAACTTTAAGAAGAGTTTTGAAAAACTTAAGTTTTGAGTACTGAAAATTTTGATGCCTTAAGTTTAAGGTACTCAAAAGTTTTGAAAACTTAAGTTTTAAGGTGCTTGGTAAAATTTGAACATTTTAACTACTTAGAGTTTGAAAAACTTCAGTTTTAAGTACTTAGGAAAATTTTGAAAATTTGAGAACTTAAGTACTTAGTAACGTTTTGAAAAGCTTAAGTACTTAGTAATGTTTTGAAAAGCTTAAGTACTTAGTAAAGTTTTGAAAATTTGAAAAAGCTTAAGTACTTTAGTAAAATTTTGAAAATTTGAAAAAGCTTAAGTACTTAGTAAAATTTTGAAAATTTGAAAAAGCTTAAGTACTTAGTAAAATTTTGAAAATTTTGAAAAGCTTAAGTACTTTGAAAATTTTGAAAAGCTTGAGTACTTTGAAAATTTTGAAAAGCTTAAGTACTTTGAAAATTTTGAAAAGCTTGAGTACTTACAGAATTTTTGAAAAGCTTAATTAAGTACTTTTTGAATAAAGGATAGATTTTAAAATTTTGAGAGACAAAAATAACAAAACATTTTGAGAGACAAAAATAACAAAAAAAACCATTTTAAATATAAAATTTTAAATTCTCTCATTTCTTATCTCTCCCCCTTTGTCATATATCAAAAACAGATAAATATAGCAGAAATTAAATTGCATAAAGGGAATAACTTTCATAAAGGAGAAATATTTGCATGATTTTGCTGTACTGAACCAATTCATGATAAGACTTAAACCAAATCAGTTGATTTTCTCTTGTAGGGACCTGTCTAACCCAATTAGCTACTCACTAACTGTTATAAGCAGTAATTTTTGCTAGGGTTAGTCAAGTTAAGTGTTTCTGTTCAAGTTAGATTTTCTAAACTTGACACTTAACTTGATTGCTGTGTAAGTTGTATTTAGTGCCCCAATTTCTGCAGATGCACTGACTTAAAGCATCTTGAATTAAGGCAAAGACCTAAGCATCTCAACCCTTTCTAGGTTATCAATCAAAAGTACCCTAAGGTGCTTGTGAGATGCTGGCTTCTAAATCTATAGGTGCATGCAGTTCTAGGGTTAGGGCCTAGGCTAAGTCCATTTACGAAAAAGCCCTAGTTTTGAAAGGGGGTAGTTTTGAAATAAAACTAAGTCGGAAAAGATTAAAAAAATTGATTTTAAAAACAACAGTTTTTCAAAATTCTTTTAGAAACTGATTTTTAAATTAAATAAAGCAGAAAATCAAAAGTAGAATTAATCTATTCTACAGAGCACAATCCTAACTGCCTTCTTAGTGAGCTAAACTCAAACTCAGGTAAGGGTTTTGTGAATATATCAGCTAAGTTAGATTTTGAGTCTATATGTTTAAGTACTATCTCACCCCTGGCTACATGGTCTCTTACGAAGTGATGTTTAACTTCTATGTGTTTTGTTCTGGAATGTTGGATTGAGTTCTTAGTTAGATTAATTGAACTTATGTTGTCAATAAATACTTGAGTTTGGGTGTAGTTGAGCTGGAAGTCCTTAAGAGTGTGCATCATCCATAAAAGTTGTGCTATACACTCTCCTAAGGCTACATACTCAGCTTCAGTTGTGGACAGAGCTACACAGTGTTGTTTTCTGCTGCACCAACTTACTAGACTATTTCCTAATAGTTGGCAGCTTCCACTTGTGCTCTTTCTATCTAATTTACAACCAGCATAGTCAGAATTCGAGTATCCTGACAAATTGAAGGTTGATGTTCTAGGATACCAAATCCCTACATTTAGGGTGCCCTTTACATATCTTAGTATTTTTTTTAGGGCTGCTAAGTGCGTTTCCTTAGCACAGGTTTGGTATCTAGCACACATCCCTACAGCAAAAAGAATGTCAGGTCTGTTGGCTGTAAGGTACAGTAGACTACCTATCATACTTCTATATAGTTTGAGGTCTACTGCCTTACCATCAGGGTCACTATCTATTTTTATATTAGTGGCCATGGGGGTACTTATGCTTTTAGAGTTATCCATTTTAAATTTCTTTATTAACTCTTTAGCATATTTGGATTGATGGACGTAGTTTTCATCTCTAGTTTGTTTGATTTGTAGTCCTAGGAAAAAGGTAAGCTCACCAACTAAGCTCATTTCAAATTTATTTTCCATTATCTTGACAAACTCTTTTAGGAAGTTTGTGTTGGTGGATCCAAAGATTATGTCATCTACGTAAATTTGGGCAATAAATATATCTTTTCCTAGGGTTTTAATAAATAAGGTTGAATCAATTTGTCCTTGTTTAAATTCTTTAGAAGTTAAGTAAGTTGATAAACGTTCATACCAAGCCCTAGGTGCTTGTTTTAACCCATATAGTGCTTTAGTTAATTTGTAAACGTGGTCAGATTTGTCTAAGTCCTCAAACCCAGGGGGTTGTCCTACATAAACTTCTTCTTTAATGAATCCATTTAGGAAGGCTGACTTTACATCCATTTGGTATAGCTTAAATCCTTTGTGGGATGCAAAGGCTAACAACATTCTAATGGACTCAAGTCTAGCTACTGGGGCATATGTTTCATCGTAATCTAATCCCTCTACTTGGCTGAATCCCTTAGCTACTAAGCGGGCTTTATTTCTAACTATTTCACCTTGATCATTTAGCTTATTCCTAAAGACCCACTTAGTGTCAATGATGGATTTGCCTTCAGGTTTAGGCACTAGTTCCCAGACTTGGTTCCTCTCAAATTGGGCTAATTCTTCTTGCATAGCTATAATCTAATCAGGGTCAGGTAGGGCTTCATCTATAGTTTTGGGTTCTATTTTTGATATCATAGCTATTTGACTAAGGTTTCTATAGGAGGATCTAGTCCTGACTCCTAGAGTTGGATCACCCATAATTTGATCGGTTAGGTGACTGAGTCTGGGTTTCTTGGTTCTTCTAGAACTTGGTTCCTCAGGTCCGGCTGGTCGGTTTGGTTCACTATTTGATTCTACTCTTTGAGCTGGTTCATTTGTTGGTTCGATAATTGGTTCAGTTGACTCATTAATTGGTTCAATAGTTAGTTCGTTTAAGGGTTCAATTAAAGGTTCACTAGTTTGTTCATTATTTTCTTGATCAGAATTTGATGAAGTTAGGTCTGGATTATCAGATGTTGAGTTGACTTCTTCATCAAATATTATGTTTGTTGTTTCTTCAATTTTCTTAGTTTGTTTGTTGTAAACTCTATAGGCTCTACTTGTGGTTGAGTATCCTAGGAAGATACCTAGGGTTGATTTGGACTGAAATTTCCCTAAGTAGTCTTTGGTGTTTAGGATATGGACTTTGCATCCAAAGACCCTTAGGTAGTGTAGATTTGGGAGCCTATGGTAGTACAGTTCATAGGGTGTTTTGTTGTGTCGCTTGTTAATCAGAACCCTATTTTGGATGTAACAAGCCGTACTAATCGCTTCTGCCCAATATTGGTTTGCTAGGTTAAATTCGTTGAGCATACCTGTAATGTTCTATTTCTTCTTTCGACTATCCCATTTTGTTGGGGGGTTCTAGGACATGAAAATTCATGTAAATACCCATTGACCTTACAAAATTCCTTGAACCGTTGATTTTCAAATTCTCCCCCGTGGTCACTCCTAAGTCCTTTAATTTTAGTATCGTTTTGATTTTCAATTAATTTACAGAAATTATTAAATAGGTTTAGGGTTTCATCTTTGATTTTTAGAAACCTAACCCAGGTGAACCTAGAATAATCATCAACTATTACTAAGCAGTATCGGTTCCCGCTTAGTGACTTGGCTCCATGTGAATCAAATAGGTCAAGGTGCTGGAGCTCAAGTGTGGTTTGAGTTAGGTCAGATTGGATTAGTTTATGATTAGATTGGTTTGTTTACCTTGATTACATGATTCACATATTAGGTTTTCATTGTTTTTAATTTTGGAGATTCCTTTGATTAGGCCAAGTTGGGTGACTTTTGAGATAGTCCTCAGATTAGTGTGACCTAGTCTCCTATGCCAGAGGTTCGATTGTTCTAACTGAGTTAACATACAGTTGGGTACTCAGGGAAGGTTTATAGTGTATACATTATTTTTCCTAGTACCCTTAAGTATGAATTCTGAGTCATGTACATTTCTAATCAAGCAGTTAGAATTGTTGAAGGTGACTATATAACCAGAATCACATAACTGACTTATGCTAAGCAAGTTAAATTTGAAGTTTTCAACCAAAAGAACTTTCTTAATAATAAAGTCAGATTTAAGCTCAATATTACCTGACCCAATTACCTTGAGTGTAGCATTGTTACCAAATGCCACTGAGCCTAGGTTCTTTGTGACGACCCGCCTTCTCTAACATTCTCCCTTAAGGCGGGCGCCACATTCACTTAACCTTAACTTTACCTTAGTCTTAGCCTTAGGATTACCACTACTTGACTTCCCTAAACTTGCTCTGATATTTTTTTTCCTTCTCTCTTTTTTTTTCCAAAAAAAACAAAACAACTTTCATTTTATTTGCTTTGTAAGGATTTAACCCCTAGACCTCTTAGTTGTAACACTGAAGCACTAACCAGCTGCTCTATACCACTTCTTTTCAATGGTACCAGTCGACTGCTATATAGCCAGTCGACTGGTATCGGCCACAACAAGTTTTTTTTTTGGGCGCGGCACCAGTCGACTGGCCTTTTGGCAGTCGACTGGTAGACCGAACAGAAGGTTCTGTTCGATATCGCAGTCGACTGGTTCTGTACCAGTTGACTGGCACGCCTGAAACCTGCATTTTCAAACCCGAAAATTTGTTTCAAAAGTCCACAATTCACATACCTCCAATGTAAACAAAGACATAACTCCATTTCTATACTCTATACTAGTTGTATAAACATAACTCCATTTCTATACTCTATACTAGTTGTATAAACATTTTAGCAACTCAAAACGAATCCAATAACTTGAAATTAGAATCCTTGCGAGATTTAACAAAACTATCAAAATGAAATCAAAACACTCTAGAGTTTGTACCAAACTTAACCTCTATGCGTAGTTTAAACAAAGTCATTCCTTCTACCACTTCAAAACACCAAAACACATGTTCTACAAGACTTAGCCCAAAGATCTCTTCCACGGTTCCGCCGCCACTGAACATCAAAGCAAGTCCCTTCGCCTCCTTAACTTATGCTTTTTCTTTACCTTTATCTGCAATAGAAGGAAAATGCAACTAATAAGCAAATTGCTTAGTAAGTAAATCCTAACTCACAAATCCAAACGATAAGGGATAAACATGCTCTTTTCAAAGAATGCTTACTTCCAAAATACATGCAAATGGGAAAACTTACATATACTTATCATGCTCAACATTGTTGAAAACATTACTTGCATAAAACATTTGCAAACTTAACATGCTCATACATTAAAACACTAACCTCTTTACTCTTACCCTTTATCATGCTTGCAAAGTATCAATGTGAACTTATTGAAATAAAGACATGTACTCAAAGCTAAAACACTTGTAAATACTTATATACTTGAAAATAATATTCAACTTTCTTTAGGCCTTGACATTGTACCATGGTATCAATGTACCAATTGCGCGCTTCTCTAATAGGTTGTGGGGTAGCTAGCCACCACACCCTATTAGAGCTTCTTTCTATCTTTCAGTGGGCCTTCCATTTGCCCAGTACATGTCACTTTCTGAAAATAAAATACTTTCTTACTTACAGCACTTATACTGATCAACTATCTTACTTTCGCATAAACTTTGCACATAAAACCCTTTACCATTCTTACTTGGGACTTTCATCGAGCACCTTGCGTGCCCTTAATCCCAACCTCATTTTTGGGACTCTTCACAAATTAAATCTTATCATGCTTAGCTTACATACACCAAATCTAAACCAAATTAAATTTCTATCATGAAAAACATGCATCTTTAAGAACTTAAAACACACGCTAACCATAATCTTAACGCATGCTTCATAAAATATGGTTCTACAACAAGATCTTACATACGAAAACTACTCCTATTGCAGGTGAGTGATCTACTTACCCTTTTCTTGAAGAAAACTCACTAAGTATCTCGAAATTCCTAGCGTAGGGTTCTTTTCCTCTTCCTTTGCAAGAAAACTTCACCCTTGGCCCTAGGGAAGAAGCCCTAGGTTTTCTACTTCAAGAGGAAGAAGGAGGAAGAAAACTCCCCCTTTCTCCCTATTTTCGCAACCTCCTCCCTCTGCTCGCGCGGCTTCCCGAAACCCTAAAAGGGGTCTTAACACAACTTAAGTGGAAGTTTAAATACCTCTTCATGAAACGGGCTAAATCAACTATAATATTATTTCGTTTCATCCTTTTTTGTGCTTGATACCCTAGCCCAGCTGGTTGCTTGGATGCCTTTAAGGCTTTGCTTCCCTTGTGGTCGCGGGATCAAATCCCACCTGACCCCTTATTTTTTTTCTTTCTATTTTTAATCCGAAAAAATACTATAAAATTCAGAAAAATCCCTAATAATACCAGAAAATTATTGGGTGTTACAATCCTCTCTACCTTATAAAAAGTTCATCCTCGAACTTAGAACAGCTCTGGATACCTTTGCCTCATGCTATCTTCTGACTCCCAGGTTGCCTCTTCATACTTCTTATTCAGCCATAAAACTTTTACTAGTGGTATCACTTTGTTCTTCAGCTTCTTATCTGCTCGATCTATTATCTGAATAGGTCGACTTTCATAACTGAGATCTTCTTGAACTTGTACCATCTGTGGCTCAATCACTTGGTTGGCATCTGGGGTATGCTTCTTTAGCATTGAGACATGGAACACATTGTGTATTGCTGACATCTCTGAGGGTAGCTCCAATTCATAAGCTACTTTGCCAACTCTTTTCGTCACTGGGTAGCGCCCTACGTACCGAGGACTTAGCTTGTCTTTCTTGCCAAATCTCATCACACCCTTCATAGGAGCTACTTTGAGGAAAACTATATCCCCAACTTCAAACTCTAACGGCCTACGGCGTACATCGGCGTAACTCTTCTGCCTACTCTGAGCAGTCTCTATCCTCTGGCGGATGCTCTTTATAGCTTCTGTGGTATCATCTATAAGATCAGTCTGTGACCCCATTTCCTTCTTCTCACTTCCTTCATACCAACAGAGGGGAGATCTACACTTCCTACCATAAAGAGCTTCATAGGGTGTCATACCAATAGTGGCTTGGTAACTGTTGTTGTAGGCAAACTCAGCTAAACATAAATACTTGCACCAACTGCCCTTGAAGTCCAATGTACAAACTCTGAGCATATCTTCTAGAACCTGATTCACTTTCTCTGTCTGTCCATCAGTCTGAGGATGGAAAGCTATGCTGAATTTCAGTTTGGTGCCCAACGCTGTCTGTACACACTCCCAAAAGTGTGAAGTGAAACGACCATCCCTATCAGAGATAATGGTCTTCAGGACTCCGTGTAGTCGGATCACTTCCTGCACATATAATTGGGCTAACTTTTCAATTGAGTAAGACACTCTGATTGCCAAAAAGTGGGCAGACTTGGTCAATCTGTCTACTATCACCCAAATAGCATCATAGCCATTAGTTGTCTTTGGTAAACCAACTATGAAATCCATGGCTATGTCTTCCCATTTCCACTCTGGAATCTGAATGGGCTGTAGGACACCTCCTGGTCTCTGGTGTTCTGCTTTAACTCTCTGACATGTCAGGCAGGTGCTGACATACCTAGCTATGTCTCTTTTCATTCCGGACCACCAAAATCTTCTTTTCAAGTCCTGGTACATCTTGGTAGAACCAGGATGCATGGAGTAGGGAGTTCCATGGGCTTCTTCAAGAATCTTCTTTCTCAGCTCTTCATTCTTGGGAACACACAAACGGTCACCATAATAGAGTATCCCACTGTCAGATACTCTAAACTCTTTACTCTCTTCTTCTTGCACCTCTTGCTTGATCCTTTGGATATCAGAATCCTTAGCTTGCTCTTTCTGTATCTCTTCAAGCAAAGTTGACTCTAGTGTCAATAGGGCTAGCTATCCATCAATAATCTCCACTCCATAATCTACTATCTCCTTCTGTAATGGTGGTGCCAATGCTGATAAGGACATCAAAGTGGCACAAGTCTTTCTACTCAGTGCATCTGCTACTCTATTTGCCTTACCAGGGTGGTAAAGAATCTCACAGTCATAGTCCTTCACTAACTCGAGCCACCTTCGCTGTCTCATATTGAGGTCTTTCTGAGTGAAGAAATATTTCAGACTCTGGTGATCTGTGTAAATCTTACACTGCAATCCATACAAGTAATGCCTCCATATCTTTAGAGCAAAGACTACAGCTGCCAACTCCAGATCATGAGTGGGGTAATTCTTTTCATAGTCTTTAAGTTGCCTGGAAGCATAAGCTATGACCTTGCCTTCTTGCATAAGGACCGCTCCAAGTCCTAGCTTTGATGCATCACTGTATATATCAAAGCTCTTATCACCTTCGGGTACTGTAAGGATAGGAGCGCTGGTCAGTCTCTTCTTCAACTCAAGGAAACTCTGCTCACAGTCTTTAGTCCACTCATACTTCTTATTCTTTCTGGTAAGGGCTGTAAGTGAAGAAGCTATCTTTGAAAAGTCCTCCACAAACCTTCTGTAGTACCATGCCAAACCCAGAAAACTTCTGATCTCACTGGCATTCCTTGGTCGACTCCAGTTACTAACTGTTTCAATCTTGGCTGAGTCTACCATAATACCTTCCTTGGAAATGATGTGGCCTAGGAAGGCCACCTGGTCCAGCCAAAACTCACACTTTGAGAATTTGGCGTACAGCTCCCTCTGGTGTAAGGTCTGCAACACTATCTTCAGGTGTTCTTCATGTTCTTCCTGAGTCTTTGAATACACTAGGATATCATCAATGAAGACAATGACGAACTTGTCAAGAAAGTCCTTGAACACTCTATTCATTAGATCCATAAACGTCGCAGGGGCGTTTGTCACTCCAAAGGGCATGACCACAAACTCGTAGTGCCCATATCTTGTACTGAAAGCAGTCCTTGGCACATCACTCTCCTTCACTCTAAGCTGATGGTAACCTGATCACAGATCTATCTTGGAGAACACTGTGGCTCCCTTCAGCTAATCAAATAAATCATCTATCCTTGGCAAAGGATATCTGTTCTTGATGGTTACCTTATTCAAAGCTCGATAATCTATGCACATTCGCATAGATCCATCTTTCTTCTTAACGAACAGTACAGGAGCTCCCCAAGGTGAATGACTAGGGCGGATGAAACCCTTGTCAAGCAGCTTTTGCAATTGTTCTTGTAATTCTTTCAGTTCTGCTGGCGCCATGCGATAAGGTGCCTTCGAAATTGGGTTGGTTCCTGGGGCCAACTCAATTTCAAACTCAATTTCCCGATTGGGAGGGAGTCCTGGTAACTCTTCAGGGAACACCTCAGGATAGTCACAGACTACCCTCACTTCTTCTCTCTTTAATCCTTCTCCTTGTCTTGCATCCACTATATGAGCTAGAAAACCAGAGCACCCCTTCTCTAACATTCTCTGAGCTTGTAAGGTAGATAGGAACCTCTTTGCCTTTCTCCTTGGGTCTCCAATAAACTCAAATGAAGGTTCTGCTTCTGGTGTGAACTTGACTTTTCTCTTGCGGCAGTCTATAGAAGCACTGTACTTGCTCAAGAAATTCATCCCTAAAATGACATCGTAATCCTTCATCTCAAGGACTACCAAGTCACTATAGAGCTCTCGGTTGGAAATCCAGATTGGTACTGCCCTTAACCTCTGAGTAGAGGTCATTACTTTCCCTAACGGTAAGGTTGTTAAAAATTTCTGACCCAAACTTTCTGGTGGGATCCCTAGCTTTTTAGAGAAAAGTATGGATACAAAAGAATGGGTTGCCCCAGTATCGAATAACACAATAGCATATTGAGATGAGATGAGTATTCGACCTGTGACCATGTTAGGGGCATTTGCCACCTCTTCCCTGGTGATGGCGAAAACCTTGGTGTTGGTCGTGGCTGGTGGGGCTTCCATCCTCGCCTGACTGTAATAAGATCCCTCCATAACTGGCTGCATCTGGTGAAGCTGAGCAGGTCCACCCCCATACTGAAGAAGCTGTGGTGGAGGCGGCTTTGCTTTAGGGCATGCCTTGGCCAGGTGCCCTACTACTCCACAGATATAACACCCGCCAACACTTGACCGGTTAGGGCAAGCCTTCATCATATGCCCCTCTGCTCCGCAAATATGACATCCGCTCATGCCCTGACGACATACTCCAGGATGTGTCTTCCCACACTTCGAACAAGGAGAATACTTGAGTTGCTTGCTTGATGTGCCCCCTTTGTTGCCCTCAGAAGTCTTCTGGTCCCACTGCTTCCTCTTGCCTGAATTTCCTTTCCAATTCTGTTGGTTCTAAGGATTCCCTTAGGGCTTCTGGGCTGCTGCCTGTTGTTGTTGTACACGTGTGGCCTTTATACTATTTAAGTAGTGCTCCATGATCAAAGCACTACTTACTAGTTCTTCTGAAGTCTGGGGTCTATTTCCACTACCGGCCACATTTAGAGCTATCTGAGGCCTCAGCATCTTGAGCATTAGCCTGACCCTTTCCTTCTCCGTACTGACTAACTCCGGGCATAAGCGAGCTAGTCGATTGAACTTCTTCACTGCTTCATCCACAATTAGATCTCCTTGACGAAACTCAGTGAATTCATCATAGTGCTTGTTTGTCACTTTCATGTGAAAGTACTCTTCCAGAAATTCTGCTTCAAAGTCGGCCCAGGTCATCTGATTCACATTCCTCTTAGCTTTCACTCTTTCCCACCACATCCTAGCATCTCCAGTAAGGCAGAAGGATGTGCACTTTATCTTCTCCACCTCAGGCCAGTCCAGTAACTCCATTATACTTTCCACCGTTTTGAACCATGCCTGAGCATCCCATGGTTCACTTGTGCCAGAAAAATTCTCGGGCTTCAGTCTCTGCCACTGGATCAGATATGCTTCCTGTCTCACTTCTCTTGTCAGAGGTACTGGGGGAGTCTCTGTCACCGCTGGTGCCACTACTTGTGCCACTGGCGCCACTGGCGTGGCAACAGGAGTGGCCTGCTGATTAGCCATCAAGGCAGCAATAACTTGCTGCTGCTCAGCAAGTTGCCTCTGAAGCTGGGCCACCACTCCTTGAAGATCTGTGGGTGGTACTGACTCAGTTGACTCCTGTTCTCTAGGAGCTTGCTCCTCGTTGCAGACAATTCTGGGACGTCCTCTTGCCATCTCTCTTGCTCTATGGTGTACAGGAAATAAATAAGAAATAAATGCTCATCATCTCTTACTAACGTACTTCACTATCTCTATGCATACATTAGCATATAATAATAATACTCACATACTTTTCGATCATCATGCACTTACTGATACTAGCAGTCAATAATAAAAAGCATATAAAACTACAATACATGAACTTCTTACTTGGCAGGCGGCAGGATTGATGCTTGATGTCAGTGTGGCGGAAGGATGGAAAACTGGCTCTGATACCACTCTGTGACGACCCGCCTTCTCTAACATTCTCCCTTAAGGCGGGCGCCACATTCACTTAACCTTAACTTTACCTAAGTCTTAGCCTTAGGATTACCACTACTTGACTTCCCTGAACTTGCTCTGATATTTTTTTTTTCCTTCTCTCTTTTTTTTCCAAAAAAAAATAAAACAACTTTCATTTTATTTGCTTTGCAAGGATTTGACCCCTAGACCTCTTAGTTGTAACACTGAAGCACTAACCAGCTGCTCTATACCACTTCTTTTTAATGGTACCAGTCGACTGCTATATAGCCAGTCGACTGGTATCGACCACAACAAGTTTTTTTTTTGGGTGCGGCACCAGTCGACTGGCCTTTTGGCAGTCGACTGGTAGACCGAACAGAAGGTTCTGTTTGATATCGCAGTCAACTGGTTCTGTACCAGTCGACTGGCACGCGTGAAACCTACATTTTCAGACCCGAAAATTTGTTTCAAAAGTCCACAATTCACATACCTCCAATGTAAACAAAGACATAACTCCATTTCTATACTCTATACTAGTTGTATAAACATTTTAGCAACTCAAAATGAATCCAATAACTTGAAATTAGAATCCTTGCGAGATTTAACAAAACTATCAAAATGAAATCAAAACACTCTAGAGTTTGTACCAAACTTAACCCAAAGCAAAGTCATTCCTTCTACCACTTCAAAACACCAAAACACATGTTCTACAAGACTTAGCCCAAAGATCTCTTCCACGGTTCCGCCGCCACTGAACATCAAAGCAAGTCCCTTCGCCTCCTTAACTTATGCTTTTTCTTTACCTTTATCTACAATAGAAGGAAAATGCAACTAATAAGCAAATTGCTTAGTAAGTAAATCCTAACTCACAAATCCAAACGATAAGGGATAAACATGCTCTTTTCAAAGAATGCTTACTTCCAAAATACATGCACATGGGAAAACTTACATATACTTATCATGCTCAATCATGTTGAAAACATTACTTGCATAAAACATTTGCAAACTTAACATGCTCATACATTAAAACACTAACCTCTTTACTCTTACCCTTTATCATGCTTGCAAAGTATCAATGTGAACTTATTGAAATAAAGACATGTACTCAAAGCTAAAACACTTGTAAATACTTATATACTTGAAAATAATATTCAACTTTCTTTAGGCCTTGACATTGTACCATGGTATCAATGTACCAATTGCGCGCTTCTCTAATAGGTTGTGGGGTAGCTAGCCACCACACCCTATTAGAGCTTCTTTCTATCTTTCGGTGGGCCTTCCATTTGCCAGGTACATGTCACTTTCTGAAAATAAAATACTTTCTTACTTACAGCACTTATACTGATCAACTATCTTACTTTCACATAAACTTTGCACATAAAACCCTTTACCTTTCTTACTTGGGACTTTCATCGAGCACCTTGCGTGCCCTTAATCCCAACCTCATTTTTGGGACTCTTCACAAATTAAATCTTATCATGCTTAGCTTACATACACCAAATCTAAACCAAATTAAATTTCTATCATGAAAAACATGCATCTTTAAGAACTTAAAACACACGCTAACCATAATCTTAACGCATGCATCATAAAACATGGTTCTACAACAAGATCTTACATACGAAAACTACTCCTATTGCAGGTGAGTGATCTACTTACCCTTTTCTTGAAGAAAACTCACTAAGTATCTCGAAATTCCTAGCGTAGGGTTCTTTTCCTCTTCCTTTGCAAGAAAACTTCACCCTTAGCCCTAGGGAAGAAGCCCTAGGTTTTCTACTTCAAGAGGAAGAAGAAGGAGGAAGAAAACTCCCCCATTCTCCCTGTTTTCGCAACCTCCTCCCTCTGCTCGCGCGGCTTCCCGAAACCCTAAAAGGGGTCTTAACACAACTTAAGTGGAAGTTTAAATACCTCTTCATGAAATGGGCTAAATCAACTATAATATTATTTCGTTTCATCCTTTTTTGTGCTTGATACCCTAGCCCAGCTGGTTGCTTGGATGCCCTTAAGGCTTTGCTTCCCTTGTGGTCGCGGGATCAAATCCCACCCGACCTCTTATTTTTTTCTTTCTATTTTTAATCCGAAAAAATGCTATAAAATTCCAAAAAAACCCTAATAATACCAGAAAATTATTGGGTGTTACATTCTTGAACTTGAGTTTGGTGAACTTCAATTTATCTCCAGTCATGTGTCTGGAGCAACCGCTATCCAACATCCATTGGTCCAAATCTTTATGTTCATACACATAAAGAGTTTTATTGATTTGGATTCAATTAGAGTCAGGAATAGCTTAATTTGAGTTTCACTGCCTAGTCTGTCTCACCCAAATCTAAGGTTTTCAACCACGTTAGCCTTATAGGTTTTGTGATACAGGTTTTGATAAGTAAAATTATTTTGAAAAATTATTATTTATTTTGAAAGCCTTAAATTAATTTTTGAAAACAGTTAAGTTTATTTTGAAAGAGAATGTTTGAATCTATACTTAACTAAAAATTTATGTTAGATTTGAATTTGACAAAAAGTAATTTGAATTTGAAATTCAAAAATTGGCTTCCAGGTCTTGGCGAGGCACTAGGCCTTCTTTGGCCGTAGCCTTATTGGATCATCAACCCTTTCCTTGACAAAGCCGTTTAATGAAATTTTATTTTCAAAATTAATCTTTGAAAAAGTTCTAGTCTAACTAGTTTGGATTTTGGATTGGTAGCTTCGGCTAGTTTCATCAGTCTAAAGAGACCAAGTAAACTTGATCTTATTAGAATTGGTTTCCCTAACGTACTATCATCTCACCTCCACCCAATACTATGTTGTCAAATTTCAGTTAGGTTTGTTCAGTCCTTATACTAACTATTTCTAAGCATGGTAAATTGAAGAAATTTAAATAAACAATCAAACATGCAATTTGCAATCAAGAATTAAATTTTATCTAACAATAAATATAGTTTTCAGTTTGGCTCCCCCTGGACTAAAGCCACGATAATGATTAGGCAAGATGTGAATCTTGTCCTTGGGGATCCAATACTGATTTGATCCAGTTGGCTTGTTCAGGTACAGTTTAGGTACCCATGCCTGAATTTTACTTCTGGACTGATTAAGTACAGCAAAGTAAGATCTTTGTTGGGATTTGGTTCTATAGCCATGTCTGGATCGATTTAGAACGGACTTCTATTTTCCAAGAATCATGTCAAGACCCTTGGAACCAGAAGTGAATCGTTCTAAGGCAGCTCTAAGATCCTTAACTTGAGTTTTCAAGGAGGAGTTCTCTTTCTCAAGTTTTTCAACTTGAGTAGGAGTTCCTTCTTGAACTTTCTCGGTTAAGGATTTAGAGTCAGCTCCCTCTTTCAAGATTTTTACTTCCTGTCGGAGGGATTCGACTCGGAGTTTGGCTTTCGCCAAATCTCGAGAAAGATTTGAAATAAGTTTGTTTAATTGACTTCTATTGAAACCACATACCTTGATTTCGCCATCTTCTGAAAAGGTTAGTCTACCGTCGTCTTGTTCAAATTCTGACTCGGTCCCGACTTCTTCTGAGGCGGCCAGGGCTAGTAGGTTTGACTGGGGTGCTTCTTCTTCTTCTTCTGAGGAAGATTCATCCCAGGTTGCTTGGAGTGCTTTCTTTCTTCTTGTCTTTTTGGTCTCCTTTAGGTTTGGACACTCCGTCTTGTAGTGGCCCTTCTTCTTGCACTCGTAGCAAGTCACGTTGGGCTTGCTTTTGTCATTTGTGGGTTCAGCTGATTCGTCCTTTCTTCGGTTGGCCTTCCTTCTGTTGGTTTGGTTCTTCAATTCTTTATAGTAGCTTTGGGCCAATCAGACCAGCTTAGGTCGATCTCCTTCTTCGTCTTCTGAGTCTGAGTCTGAGTTAGACTCGGGTTCAGGTTGAGGTTTCTTCTTTGTTGACCTTTCAGTTTTTCCTGCAACAAAAGCAATACCTTTCTCGGCCAAATTGCAGTTAGTCTGTTCATGAAGTTCTAATTCGAAAAATAATTCATCTAGTTTAATTTTTGAGAGATCCCTTGAAACCTTGTATGCATCTACCATAGATGCCCACAAGGTGTTTCTAGGGAAAGCATTTAAAGCATACCTTATTAGGTCACGATTTTCGACCTTGTGACCAATAGTGTGAAGACCGTTCATAAGTTCTTGAATCCGGGCGTGAAGCTGAGCAGCTGTTTCGTTGTCGGCCATTTTGATGGTGTACATCTTGTTCAGAAGCAGATCTCTCTTACTGATCCGAGTGTCTGATGTTCCTTCGTGCAGCTCGATCAATTTTGCCCACAGCTCCTTGGCACTGTTGAAGGGGCCCACCCGGTTCAGCTCCTCTTTTGTTAAGCCACATTAAAGGGTCTGAGTCACCTTTGCATCTGCTTCGATTCTTTGTTTCAGAGCGGTGTCCCACTTTGTGTAGCTTTGAGGAACTCCTTCAGCATTAGTGGGAATCTCCAGTCCGGACTGGATGATAATCCACATGTCCACCTGTGTTTTCAGGTGGACCTCCATTCGATTTTTCAAGTAGGAAAAGTCTTCTCCACTGAAAAGTGGAGGTCTGGCGGTGCTGAATCCTTCTTGCATGGCCATTTAATCTGAGAAAAATAACTAAAAAAATTTCCCAAGACTTGGTCTTGGATTAGTAGTGCGGGATAAGTAAAATAAAATATCGAGGGGTGTTGCACCAACCTCGATTAACGGGAAAAAGAAAATTCGAAAAAAAATTCGAGCGAGAAAAAGAAAATAAAAATCCGAAAAATTTTCAAACTGGTGGTTGCACCAAATTTAAACTTCCCCGCTCTGATACCACTTGTTGGATCGAGAGAGACGATAGAGGGGGGGTGAATATCGTTAACGTTTTTCGAAAAAACTTAGAGCAAATACGCAGCGGAAATTAAGAAAACACAATCACACAGAGGCACGATCGATTTTACATGGTTCGGAGCCTGGGTCGACTCCTACTCCAATGCCCACGGTCGTTGACCGTTTACTGAGGGCAATTCTATAATTGCGCAAAGATTCTTACAAAGGATTACAGTTCTAGTACAGTAGTAGTATAACGGAAATAAAAAATTAGTTCTTCGTTATCGACGTCCGATATGGGATGTTTCTCGGAGTAGAGGGACGTCGTCGGCGCTTTCGTGTCGAGTTGGAAGGTTTCTGGAGCGAAGCGCAGGAGCAGAAGAACGTTACAGCGTTGGAAGATGTGTTGTTCTGAAGCCTGGGGTCGAGGGCCCTTTTATAGGCCCTGGGGGCGCCCGTAACGTCGGGGGCGCCCCCCCATGTGTCAGTCGATCCGTCTCGGTCTCGGTCAGCTTCTGATCCCTTCAAACTCGGGATCAGATCTTGACCGGGGCGCCCGGGACGCTAGCGGCGCCCGGGTTGACCGGGTCAAACCTTATCCCTTGGCTTCGCAGGCTTCTGCTTCGATGGTTTGCTATTGGGGGCGCCCGGGACGCTGGGGGCGCCCGGGAGCACGGGGGCGCCCCGCCCAGCAGCTGTTCGAAGCCTTCCTTACTTACATTGTTTTGTATGCACCTTGGGGGCGCCCGGGACACTCCGGGCGCCCTACTCAGCCACTGCCTCACTCCTTTGAGGCTCTCTGAGCTGCAGACACTTGTTCCTTTGGTCCTGCATCCAGGGTTAGTCCAAAACAACATAAAATAATAATAATGTGTTAGTTTATACAGCCTTAGCTGTCTTGGTTCTGACTTTGAGACTCCAAAATGGAGCCCTAGGTCGAACCAACGCCTACTGTTCCCTCTCGACGGGGAACGCGTCCTCACCTACTCCTCTCGGGAGAATGTACCTGATGCCAACCTCTCCTTTGGTTGGACTTTTGCCTAGCGGTCCTTTGCCAGGTCTTGGTTACCGAGCTGTCCTTCGCCCGATGCCTAGCAGTCCTTCGCTAGGGCTTCAGTCCCAAGCTGTCCTTCGCCTGGTGCCTAGCAGTCCTTCGCTATGGCTTTGTACCCTGGCATTCCTTCGCCAGTGCCTAGCAATCCTTCGCTAGGGTTTTGTACCCTGGCATTCCTTCGCCAGTGCCTAGCAGTCCTTCGCTAGGGCTTTGTACCCTGGCATTCCTTTGCCAGTGCCTAGCAGTCCTTCGCTAGGACTTTTTAACCTGCACACTAGAGTAACTTGTTAGATAACAAGTAAGACTTAACTTTTGAGCCCTGTTGCCATTATCAAAACTCAGGTTCGACTTGGGTGCTTTCTGCACCAACATTGTACTCGTCCAGATATCTCTTATGCTTTGAACATGACGAGCAGATACCAATCAGATATAGGTGAAAGTTACTGGACAGTTGTCAAGAATATTCTTAAGTACTTGAGAAGGACGAAAGCATATTTCTTGATATTTGGAGGTAATAAGGAGCTAGCTGTAAAGGGTTACAGTGACGCAAGCTTCCAAACAGACAGGGATGATTTCAGATTGC
>JAGFNQ010002536.1:514190-535975 GCA_024364735.1 Boesenbergia rotunda
AAAATAATTTTCATAAAGGAAAACATTTGCATGACTTTGCTGTACTGAACCAAGACTTAGACCAAATCAGTTGATTTTCTCTTGTAGGGACCTGTCTAACCCATTTAGCTACTTACTAACTGTTATAAGCAGTAGTTTTCGCTAGGGTTAGTCAAGTTAAGTGTTTCTGTTCAAGTTAGATTTTCTAAACTTGACACTTAACTTGATTGCTGTGTAAGTTGTATTTAGTGCCCCAATTACTGCAGATGCACTGACTTAAAGCATCTTGAATTAAGGCAAAGACCTAAGCATCTCAACCCTTTCTAGGTTATCAATCAAAAGTACCCTAAAGTGCTTGTGAGATGCTGGCTTCTAAATCTATAGGTGCATGCAGTTCTAGGGTTAGGGCCTAGGCTAAGTCCATTTGCGAAAAAGCCCTAGTTTTGAAAGGGGGTAGTTTTGAAAAAAACTAAGTCCGAAAAGATTTTTAAAACTGATTTTAAAAACAACAGTTTTTCAAAATTCTTTTAGAAACTGATTTTTAAATTTAAGTAAAGCAAAAAATCAAAAGTAGAGTTATTCTATTCTACAGAGCACAATCCTAACTGCTGAATAGAAAGGAAACAGTACTCATAAGCTAGTCAATATAGAACAAGTACTCAAAATAGTCACACAGGTCAAACATAAGTCAACCCTACTGAGTAGGGGCAGTCAAATAGTTACTAATACAATGCTAAGCAAATCTAGGACGAGGGACCGGGATGATCAGATGGGCCAGGCTGCCATGAATCGAATCGTGCCATCATCTCAATGTATCGTGCATCAGCCACTTCTCGATCGGCTCTACGAGCGTCCATCTGCTCGATGTGATAGGCCTCGACCTCCTCTCGGAGACTGTGGATCTCCGTCTGTATCTGTGTGAGACGCTGGTCGAGGGTCGGTGGTGGAGGCTCGTCTATGTGTGCTCGGGCTGCTGCTGCTATGTCTCCAACGTCGACCTCAACCTCCTCGTCTGAGTCGATCGGGGCCCCGGCCTGCTGTCGTCTCCAACTCAGAACCCCGGTGGCCGATACCTCTAGACCCGCTAACGAGAAGTTCCTAAATCCTATTTCATCAAAGTCGGTCATAGCGGTTATTTCACCCATGGTAATGTCGCGACCGTGGTGATGAAGGAGAGAGGTGATGATGTGGCAGTATGGAGTGCGCACTCGTCCCTGGGTCGTAACACTGGACGCATGCAGAATAGTATGAAACATGTGTAGTCCAATGTCAATGTCAAGGTGATGGACTAGGGCATACAAAAGGAAGGCATGAAAGGGTCGCATGGTCCCGAGATCTCTAGTGGAGAGTGGTAAGATACAGCGGACCAGGACTCTGTACAGGGCATAGTCCTGTGCCTGAAGGTCAACGGCTTGGAATCGTCTATTTGCGGGGAGTCTGGCATCCCTATAGAAGTAGGAGTGGATAGTGTCTAAGGTGATGTGAGAGTAGGGAGGATCAAATGGAGGATTCCTAGGTGGATAGCAGCAGAATGTGGACTGGGAGGGTCGTAGTCCAAGGAATCGGTTCAGCAAAGTAGGGGTGATAGACAGAGGTATTCCTTGAACAGTAGTGTAAAACATGAGATTATCTTGTCGAACTATGTTATTGTAGAATTCTGCACATAATGATTCATTAATGGTATGAGTGCAGAAGACAAGATTATCTAATTGATAGAAGTTGATAATATTCATGGCTACGGGGCATGATTGGGTAAAGAAATGTCTATTAAGATAGCTTGTCTTAATAGGCTTGTAAATGGTTTGAGCAAACTTATTGCATAATTCTAGAGTAGGAAATCTAGGGTCGGGACTTGGTTCGGCACCGGGGTTTGCTTGGTTTCCTCGGCGTCTTCTAAGAGAAGGAAATTTAAAAGAAGCATGAATGTATTGCATTAATTGAAAATTAAATGCAATAAAAATTATACCGGGCAGCTCGGGGAGGCATGGTTGAGGACGAGAGCTTGCAAGGTCTCTTGATCTTCTTGTAAGGAAGGAGGGGTGGAAAGAAGTTGGTTTTTGGTGTGGGAAGAGAAGGAGGTTCGGGTGCCTTATATAGGCATTTTAATGGGGGCGCCCGGGAGCTCCCGGGCGCCCGGGTCAGCGGTCTCTGCCTTTGGCAGAGACTGCAGCTGTATGGGGGCGCCCGGAGTGCTCCGGGCGCCCGGGTCAGGGCGTGTCTGCAGCTTTTGCTGCATTGACTGTGATGGGGGCGCCCGCGTGGTTCCGGGCGCCCTGGTCAAAGGTCAGATTCAGCTTTTTTGCTTCGAGAGAGGGAAAAGGTATGGTGGGGGCGCCCGCGTGGTTCCGGGCGCCCGGGACTTTATAGGAAAAGACAAGTTTTATGTCTTGTCATCGTTTGACCATGGTTTAATCGGTTTGACCATGGTTTAATCGGTTTGACCAAGGTTTGAATTGCTTTGACTGCTTTGACTTGTGGTTTGACTATTTTGACCATGGTTTGACCGTGTTGACCGTGGTTTGACCATGACCTTAACTATAGGATTAACTCATAATATAGGCATTTAAAGTATTTCCAATTGAATCTTAATCTTACTGTCTCACCCAATCTAGGGTTTTCAATCACGTTAGCTTTATAGGTTTTGTGAGACAGGTTTTGATAAATAAAATTACTTTAAAAAATTGTTATTTGTTTTGAAAACATTAAATTAATTTTTGAAAACAGTTAAGTTTATTTTGAAAGGATGTTTGAATCTATGCTTAACTGAAAATTGTGTTAGATTTGAATTTGACAAAAAGTAATTTGAATTTGAAATTCAAAAATTGGCTTCCAGGTCTTGGCGAGGCATTAGGCCTTCTTTGGCCGTAGCCTTATTGGATCATCAACCCTTTCCTTGACAAAGTCGTTTAATGAAATTTCATTTTCAAAATTAATTTTTGAAAAAGTTCTGGTCTAACTAGTTTGGATTTTGTATCGGTAGCTTTGGCTAGTTTCACCAGTCTAAAGAGACCAAGTAAACTTGATCTTATTAGAATTGGTTTCCCTAACGTACTATCATCTCACCTCCACCCAATACTATGTTATCAAGTTTCAGTTAAGTTTGTCTAGTCCTTATACTAACCTAAGTTTAAGCATGGTAAATTGCAGAAATTAAATAAACAATCGATCAGGCAAATTGAAAGAATTAAATTCTATTTAACAATAAAAATAGTTTTTAATTTGGCTCCCCCTGGACTAAAGCCACGGTAATGATTAGGCAAGATGTGAATCTTGTCCTTGGGGATCCAATACTGATTTGATCCAGTTGGTTTGTTCAGGTATAATTTAGGTACCCATGCCTGAATTTTACCTTTGGACTGATTCAGTACAGCAAAGTAAGATCTTTGTCGGGATTTGGTTCTATAGCCAAGTCCGGATCGATTTAGAACGGACTTCTGTTTTCTAAGAATCATGTCAAGACCCTTGGAACCAGAAGTGAATCGTTCTAAGGCAGCTCTAAGATCCGTAACCTGAGTTTTCAGGGAGGAGTTCTCTTTCTCAAGTTTTTCAACTTGAGTAGGAGTTCCTTCTTGAACTTTCTCGGTTAAGGATTTAGAGTCAGCTCCCTCTTTCAGGAGTTTTACTTCCTGTCGAAGGGATTTGACTCGGAGTTTGGCTTTCGCCAAATCTCGAGAAAGATAAGAAATAAGTTCGTTTAATTGACTTCTATTGAAACCACTTACCTTGATTTCGCTGTCTTCTGAAAAGGTTAGTCTGCCGTCGTCTTGTTCAGATTCTGACTCGGTCCCGACTTCTTCTGAGGCGGTCAGGGCTAGAAGGTTGGACTGAGGTGCTTCTTCTTCTTCTTCTGAGGAAGATTCGTCCCAGGTTGCTTGGAGTGCTTTCTTTCTTCTTGACTTTTTGGTCTCCTTTAGGTTTGGACACTCCGTCTTGTAGTGGCCCTTCTTCTTGCACTCGTAGCAGGTTACGTTGGGCTTGTTTTTGTCATTTGTGGGTTCAGCTGGTTCGTCCTTTCTTTGGTTGGCCTTCTTTCTGTTGGTTTGGTTCTTTAATTCTTTATAGTAACTTCGGGCCAATCGGACCAGCTTCGGTCGATCTCCTTCTTCGTCTTCTGAGTCTGAGTTAGACTCGGGTTCAAGTTGTGGCTTCTTCTTTGTTGATTTTCCAGTTTTTCCTGCAACAAAGGCAATACCTTTCTCGGCCATATTGCAGTTAGTCTGTTCATGAAGTTCTAACTCGGAAAACAATTCATCTAATTTAATTTTAGAGAGATCCCTTGAAACCTTGTATGCATCTACCATAGATGCCCACAAGGTATTTCTAGGGAAAGCATTTAAGGCATACCTTATTAGGTCACGGTTTTCGACCTTGTGACCTATAGTGTGAAGACCGTTCATCAATTCTTGGATTCGTGCGTGGAGCTGGGCTGCTGTTTCGTTGTCGGCCATCTTGATGGTGTACAATTTGTTTAGGAGCAGATCTCTCTTACTGATCCAAGTGTCTGATGTTCCTTCGTGCAGCTCGATCAATTTTGCCCACAGCTCCTTGTCACTGTTGAAGGGGCCCACCCGGTTTAGCTCCTCTTTTGTCAAGCCACATTGAAGAGTCTAAGTCGCCTTTGCATCTGCTTCGATTCTTCGTTTCAGAGCGGTGTCCCACTCTGTGTAGCTTTGAGGAACCCCGTCAGCATTTGTGGGAATCTCCAGTCCGAACTGGATGATAATCCACATGTCCACCTGAGTTTTCAGGTGGACCTCCATTCGACTTTTCCAGTAGGAAAAGTCTTCTCCACTGAAAAGTGGAGGTCTGGCGGTGCTGAATCCTTCTTGGATGGCCATTTAATCTGAAAAAAATAACTAAAAAAGATTTCCCAAGACTTGGTCTTGGATTAGTAGTGTGGGATGAATAAAATGAAATAACGAGGGGTGTTGCACCAACCTCGATTAACGGGAAAAAGAAAATTCGAACGAAATATTTAACAAAAAATTCGAACGAGAAAAGAAAATAAAAATCCAAAAAATTTTCAAACTGGTGGTTGCACCAAGTTTGAACTTCCCCGCTCTGATACCACTTGTTGGATCGAGAGAACCGATAGAGGGGGGGTGAATATCGGAAAGCGTTCGGATTTAAGATAGAGAATTTGCACAGCGGAAGATAAAAACAAAAACACACGAACACAGTAATTTTTTACTTGGTTCGGAGCCTAGGTCGACTCCTACTCCAAGGCCCATGATCGTTGATCGTTTACTTTGGGCAATTCTATATGAGGCGCAAAAAAACAGTTTACAGTTTTGAGTTACAAAATATAGCACAGTAAACTTAACAAATAAAAAGAAAACTCTTCTTTTACCGACGTCCGATGTAGGTTGTCTTTTTCGGAGCAGTGGGACGTCGTCGGCTTGAGTTGGGAGGTTTCCGGAGCGACGCGCGAGAGCAGAAGAGCGTAGAAGCGTTGATTGAAAGTCTTGCTTGAGCCTTGGGGTCGAGGGCCCTTTATATAGGGCCTGGGGGCGCCCGGAACGTCGGGGGCGCCCCCCCCACGTGTCACTCGATCCGCCTCGGTCTCGGTCAGCTTCTGATCCCTTCAAACTCGGGATCAGATCTTGACCGGGGCGCCCGGGACGCTGGGGGCGCCCGGGTTGACCGGGTCAAACTTTATCCCTTGGCTTCGCTGGCTTGAGCTTCGATGACTTGCTATTGGGGGCGCCCGGAGTGCTAGGGGCTCCCGGGAGCAGCGGGGGCGCCCGGGAGCACGGGGGCGCCCGGGAGTTGAGCTGTCGAAGCTTGCTTTACTTTCTTATGTTTTGTGTTTACCTTGGGGGCGCCCGGGACACTCCGGGCGCCCCTGGTCAGCTGTTGTCTCGTTCCTTTGAGGCTCTCTAAGCTGCAGACACTCGTTCCTTCGGTCCTGCATCCAGGGTTAGTTCAAAACACAATAAAACAATAAAATATTAGTTTATACAGCCTTAGCTGTCTTGGTTCTGACTTTGGGCCTCCAAAATGGAACCTAGGTCGAACCGACGCCTACTGTTCCCTCGACGGGGAACGCGTCCTCACCTACTCCTCTCGGGAGAATGTACCTGATGCCAACCGCTCCTTTGGTTGGACTTTTGCTTGGCGGTCCTTTGCCAGGTCTTGGATACCGAGCTGTCCTTCGCCCGGTGCCTAGCATTCCTTCGCTAGGGCTTCAGTCCCTAGCTGTCCTTCGCCTGGCGCCTAGCAGTCCTTCGCTAGGGCTTTTGACCCTAACATTCCTTCGCCAGTGCCTAGCAGTCCTTCGCTAGGGCTTTTTGCCCTTGCATTCCTTCGTCAGTGCCTAGCAGTCCTTCGCTAGGGCTTTTTACCCTGGCATTGCTTCGCCAGTGCCTAGCAGTCCTTCGCTAGGGCTTTTTACCCTGCACACTAGAGTGACATGTTAGATAACAAGTAAGACTTAACTTTTGAACCCTGTTGCCATTATCAAAACACAGGTTTGACTTTGGTGCTTTTTGCACCAACATATTCTTGGTCATTTAACCGTCTAGATAAAGTTGAACCCATTGTTTTTCCAGGATACTTGAATATAGAAAGAATGTCTGAGTCAAATGATAGAATGTCATCTTGATTGCGTGGACACTTTCGATGTCTGGTTTTCACATTTTCAGCAAAGTAATACGAGCAAAATGAACTTGCTTCTTCAACCAAATATGCATTACATATTGATCCCTCAACTCTTGCTTTGTTACGCATATTATTCTTTAATTTTCTAAGAAACCTTTCAAAAGGATACATTCATCTGTATTGTATAGGACCACCTATCTGTGCCTCGCTAGGTAAATAAATAGGCAGATGTTCCATTGAATCAAAAAAGCTTGGTGGGAAAATTTGCTCAAGCTTACATATTATTAATGGAATCTCTGTCTGAAGACGTAACATATCTGATACCGTAATAACTCTGGAAGTCAGATTTGTGAAAAAAATGCTTAATTCTGTAAGTGTTTGCCAAACATTATTAGGAAGTAATTCTTGGAAAGCTATTGGAATTAATCTTTGCATGAATACATAATAATCATGACTCTTCATTCCAACCATTTTAAATCTGTTCGTATTCACACAACGTGACATATTAGAGGCATATCCATCTGAAAATTTTATGTTTTTCAACCAAGAATACAATGCTTGTTTACTTTCTTTGTCCAATGTATAACAAGCCTTGGGATATTTACCAGTCGTTTCATTCTGATGCAACTCAGGTCTGCTACCTAATTGTTTCAATTCTTCACGAGATTTTATTGTATCTTTTGTTTTCCCATGCACATTCAACACAGTATTAATGATGTTATCAAAGAAATTTTTCTCAATATGCATAACATCCAAATTATGCCGAATGAGTAAATATTTCCAATATGGAAGCTCCCAAAAAATACTTCTTTTCCTCCAACCAAATTTGTTGACTCTAACAACGTACTTGTTGATATCATCTGAACCATCTTGATATACTGGTAGAAATCCATAACTATCAATTTCATTTAACATTTCTTTGCCTGACATCCCAACTGGAGGTAGCTTCCTAACTACTTCATTCCTTTTGAAATGTTTCTTATTTCTTCTGAACGGATGATCAAGAGGTTAAATTTCCGATGATTATCAAATCAAGAAATCTTTCCACTGTAGGGCAAAGAAAATGCATCTGACTGACTCATACAATGTGGGCATGCTAACTTTCCAGCCGTGCTCCATCCTGATAACATTGAGTATGCAAGAAAATCACGAATAGTCCATAACAATGCTGCATGCATTATAAAATTTGATTTACTTGCGATGTCATACGTCTCTGAACCTATATTCCATAAATGATTCAGCTCAGCTATCAAAGGTTGCAAAAATACATCTATTTGCGCTTTTGGATTATGAGGACATGGAATTAGCATGGTAAGAAACATGAATTCATCTTTCATACACATCCATGGTGGTAAGTTGTATGGTGTTAAGATAACTGGTCATGATGAATATTGTTGTCCATAAATTCCAAATGGCTGAAATCCATCTGCAGAAAGTCCAAGTCTTACATTACGTGGTTCCATAGCAAAGGAAGAAAATGTTGAATCTAAATGTTTCCATGCAGGGGAATCACAAGGATGACACATAATATCTCCATCATGTCCATGATTTTGATGCCAGATCATATGACTTGCTATTGCTGCTGATGCTTACAAACGTTGGAGTCTAGCAGTCAAAGGAAAGTAATACATGACTTTGTAGGGAATATTTTCTTCTTCTTCTGATTTACCATGCGAGCACCATGCTTATAACGAGGATAATTACACATTTTGCATTCCATCAACTCACTATCTTCGTTCCAATAGATCATGCAATTATTGACACAACAATGTATTTTCTCAACTAGCAAACCCAAGTCTCTGATTAGTTTTTTAGTGTTGTAGAAACTATCAGTCAGTTATCAGTTGGAAGCAACTCTGACATAAGTTGACATATATCATCATAACATCGTTCTGAGAAATGATGCTCTGCCTTTATATTCAATAATCTTGCAGTAGCAAATAATTGAGAATGACCAGATGGAATACCTTCCCATAATTCTCTTTCACTAGCCTTTAACATGTCATACATTTTCTAAACTTCAGAAGTAGGTACTTGTTCTACATTTGATTGTTCAAAAGCATTCATTGCATCGTAAACCATGGACTGCATTACATCAGCAAGGCCATATGATGTCTCTGGTCCAATTGAGTTCGATGATGAAGCAACAGAAGGTCCACCAAATTCAAATACATATGGCTCTCCATGACAATACCAGTTGTAATAATCTGGAACAAACTCACACCTACAAATATGAGTTTTCACTGTATCCTCATCACAGAAAGCTGTATTTCTACATTTACGTTGATTACATGGGCACTTCAACTCTGTGTCATTCAAACAATCAGGATGACACTTTGTAAAGTTCATAAATTCTTCCACTCCCTCAAAAAATTCGTCACGGATAAATCCATTATCTAACTTATTATACAACCACGCCTTGTTCGGATACATTGTATCTGAATTATCAAACACAATTTAATCTAATTAACGAAACTGTTCTAATTAATCAAATAAGACATATTAGCTTAATAATCAAACAAAATTATTCTAATTAATCAAACCACACCTATTATGATCCATAATCACACTATACTAAGAAATTAATCTAATTAATCAAACAAATAATTAAACACTTAATCTGATTAATTAATTAATTAAACACTAAAATAATCAAACAAATTAATCTAATCTAAT
Organism: Boesenbergia rotunda; assembly: GCA_024364735.1. Taxonomy (NCBI): domain Eukaryota; kingdom Viridiplantae; phylum Streptophyta; class Magnoliopsida; order Zingiberales; family Zingiberaceae; genus Boesenbergia; species Boesenbergia rotunda. Next base: position 523,446 of record JAGFNQ010002536.1, read on the forward strand.
TAATCTGATTAATTAGAAAAATTAATCTAAATAATAAATTAATCTAAATTATTTAATCTGATTTAATTAATCCGAATAATTAATTAATTAATCAGATTAATTAATTAATTAATCTGATTAATTAAAGCGGGGGTGGCGCTTGTTGTGCCCGCCGGCGCTGAGGCCGGCGACATTTGCTGCCGCAGCAGGCCGCGCACGGCCGTGCCAAGCCGCAATCGACCGCGCGTGGCCGTGCCAAGCCGCGATCGGCTGTGCGCGGCCGTGCCAAGCCGCGATCGGCCGCACCTGGACATTTCGACGCTGCCGCGGAGCAGAAAACAAGGAAGACAAAGCGGAAAATGTAACATAGAGTACCTGGGATAAGAGGAGGGTTCGTCGGAGGAGAATTGCCGAGAAGCGTCGGAGCCGCGCAGGGAAAGCTGATCGATCGCGTGGCCGCGGGGCGGGGGGCTGAGTCGAATTTTTAACCTAAAATTGCGACGGAACTTACTTGTCCGTCGCTAGTAGTGACAGAAGTAACTTGTCCGTCGCTATTCGTTAGGGGCTTGACCTGAATCACAATATTAGCGATGGATACTATATATCCGTCGCTATTCAATGATATTTTCATAGTGTTAAATGTAAATGCATACCAGATCCCCAAGAGTAAGCTAAAGGCCGAGACGCAACATTACAGCTCAGAGACCAGAATATGATAGCATCTCGGAGGTTGGAATAAAATAACGGCTCAAAGACTGTAACATAGCAACGATGGCAGATCTGTGTGGGAGAAAGTCGATCTGTATCGGATTGATATTGGATGTAGCTGATCTAGGCTGGATTGGTGCTTGATGTGGTTGATCTGCATCCGAATTGTGTTGGATTGGTCCAAATCTGGTTGGATCTATGTCGGAGGTGTCCGACAGCTGTGGGTCTGGGCCGGATGTAACCGAATCTCTGTCAGATGTGGTCGGCAGTGGAGAATCTAGGTCGAATATGGCCGGATCTGTCCGGATCCCTATCGGAGGTGGGTGGCAGCGACAAATCTGGGTCGGATGTGGCCTGATCTATCTGGATCTCTGTCGGAGGCGGCCGACAACATTGGATTTGGGTCGAAAGTGGCCGGATCTATTTGAATCTCTGTTGGAGGTCGCCGATAATGTGAATTTTGTGTCGGATGTGACCGGATCTGTCTGGATCTCTGTCAAAGGTGGCAGGCAGTGGCGGATCTGGGTCGGATGTGACCGGATCTATCCGAATCTCTTTTAGAGGTGGCCGGCAGCGGCGGATCTGGGTCGGATGTGGCCGGATCTATCCGGATCTCTGTCAAAGGTGGTCGGCAGTGGTAGATTTGGGTCGGATATGGTCGGATCTGTCCAGATCTTGATCAAAAGTGGTCGATAGCGGTGGATCTAGGTCGGATGTGGCCGGATCTGGCTGAATGTATCCAGATCTCTCTCGAAGGTGGCCGGTAGCGGCGGATTTAGGCCAGATGTGGCCATATCTATTTGAATCTCTATTGGAGGTGGGCGACGACGGAGTATCTAGGCCAAATGTGGCTGGATCTATCTGGATCAGTGTCGGTGTGAGGGATCCGGGCTCGATCTATCCGAATCTCTATCAAAGGTGGCTGGTAGAGGCGAATTTGGGTCAGATCTGGCTGAATGTATCTAGATCTCCACGGATCGGCACCAACATGGTGGAGGACAATCGGACCTAGGTCGGGAATGGCATAGCAGGAGGCGACTGACATTGGCATGCGTGTGAGGGAGGAAGAGGCACGACTGACGTTGGAGTGCATGTGAGGGAGGAAGAGGTGCGACCTGCGTTGGCATGCACATCAGGGAGGAAGAGGTGTGGTCGGCGTTGACGTGCGCATCAGGGAGGAAGAGACGTGACCGGCGAAGGATGACGGAGCCTCCCTTTCCTTGCGTGAGCCCCAAAAACCAACAAAACCTCCCCTTTCCTTGTTAAAGTCAAGCCCTAAAAAGGGGAAGCACAACGAAAGAACCATAATGCCCATTTGACCCTTTGACTTCCTATCTACCCCATATCATAAGTCTCTCCTTCAAGTCTAGTCGAAAGAGGTATGAGTCTGACTGATTGGACAATTGTGTTATAGAGAGTCACTAAAATTGGAGCGTCCATTATCAATGAACCATGTGACTACGGTGAGTCGAGCAGGCGGCTATATCGATGGCGTCATGCCTGATACACGACTCTCAAAGGTTCGCGGAGTCGGAAGAGAAGAATGATGATGCTTGATCTCGCGACTCCTAAGTGACCACGAAATTGAAGAGAAAATAGTATCTAGCTCTTGGCTCCTAAATATCGATGTAGTAGGGGAGAAAATAGGGTTGATCACTTGACTCCTAAAAATCTACAAAGTTGGGGAGAAAATTACCGACATCAGGCTCCAAGGAGATTACCGACATAAGATAGCGTTGTGCTCTCTCCGGAATATGTACGAGTCAAGGAGAAGGTCTTTTACCGACATGAAAGAATCATTGGTCCGAGGCCAGTGGAAATAGCTCAGCCCCGAGCAGGGGAGGTTAAGCCCTAAACTGGACAATATACTGTGTAGATAGCTGGTTCAAGACCAATGGAGAATAGTTGGTCTGAGACCAGTGAAGAATAGCTCGACCTGAACAAGAAAGGTTGAGTTCCGAATGAGACAATATGTTGTGTTGATAGCTCTACACCGAACTAGGGAGGTTGAGCCTCAAACGAGACAATGCTGTGTAGATAACTGGTCTGAGACCAGTGGAGAATAGCTTGTTCGAGACTAGTGGAAAATAGCTCGACCTTGAATGGGGGAGGTTGAACCTCGAACGGGACAATATACTGTATAGGTAGATGGTCTGAGACCAGTGGAGAATAGCTCGATCGCGAATGGGGGAGGTTGAGCCCCGAACGAGACAATATGCTGTGTAGAGTGCTAGTCTAGGACCAATGGAGAATAGTTGAACCGAGACCAATGGAGAATAGCTCGACCCCAAATGGGGGAGGTTGAGCCTCGAATGGGACAATATGATGATCCAAGATCAGTGGAAGTAGCTCTACCCCGAAGGGAGGAGGTTGAGGCCCGAATAAGGCAATATACTATGTAGAGAGCTGGTCAAAGACTAGTGGAGAATAGATGGTCTGAGACTAATGGAGAATAGCTCGACCCCGAACGGGAGAGGTTGAGTCCCGAATGGGACAATAGGCTGGTCCAAGACCAATGGAGACAGCTCTAGCCCGAACTGGGGAGGTTGAGACCTGAATGTGACAATATGCTGTAAAGATAGCTAATCTGAGACCAGTGGAGAATAGCTAGTCCGAGACCAGTGGAAAATAGCTCGACCTCGATGGGGGAGGTTGAGCCCCAAACGGGACAACATGTTGTGTAGAGAGTTGGTCTAGGATTAGTGGACAACAGTTAATCCGAGACCAATGGAGAATAACACAACCTTGAACGGGAGAGGTTGAACCCTGAACGGGACAATATACTGATCCGAGATTAATGGAGGCAACTCTACCCCAAACGGAGGAGGTTGTGCCCCGAATAGGGTAATATACTGTGTAGAGAGCTAGTCCGAGACCAGTGGAGAATAGTTGGTTTAAGACTAGTGGAGAATAGCTCGACCCTAAACGGGGGAAGTGGTTGAGCCCCGAATGGGACAATAGGTTGGTCCAAGACCAATGAAGATAACTTTACCCCGAACGGGGGAGGTTGAGACCCGAACGGGATAATATGTGAGTTCGAGACCAGTGGAGATAGCTCTACCCCGAACGGGAGAGGTTAAGCCCCGAACGGGACAATATGCTGTGTAGAGAGATGGTCCGAGACCAGTGGAGAATAACTAGTACGAGACCAGTGAGAATAACTCGACCCTGAACGAGAGAGGTTCAGCCCCGAACGAGACAATATGCTGATTCGAGACTAGTGGAAATAGCTCTACCCCGAACAGCGAAGGTTGAACCCTTAACAAGGCAATATACCATGTAGAGAGCTGGTTCGAGACCAATGAAGAATAGCTGGTCAGAGACCAGTAGAGAATAACTCGACCCCGAACGGAAGAGGCTGAGCCCCGAACGGGACAATAGATTGGATGTGAGGGACAATAGGTTGGATTTGGGCCGGATGTGGCCGGATCTATCTGGATCGATGCCGATGTGAGGGATCCGGGATAGATTTATCCAAATCATTGACGGAGGTGGTCAGCAACGGTGGATCTAGGTCGGATCTGACCGGATCAGGCCTGATGTATCCAAATCTCTGCGAATTGCCGACGACGTGGTGGAGGACGAACGAACCTAGGCCGGGAATGGCGTAGCAGGAGGTGACCAGTGTTGGCATGCGTGTGAGGGAGGAAGAGGCACGATCGACGTTGGAGTGCACGTGAGGGAGGAAGAGGTGTGACCGGTGTTCGCGTGTGCATCAAGGAGGAAGAAGTGCAACCGACGTTGGCGTGCGCATCAGGGAGGAAGATGTTGGAGATCGTGGACCAGCTAGAGGGGGCTGAAAAGCTCGTTGATGAACTTTCGTCGATCCTCTCTACAACTGTTAGCTTTGCACAAGTAGAAATACAAACTAAAACAATAAAAACAATGCTAGTACTTATCCTTTACGTGATTCGGAAATAAAACTCCTACTTCATGGCGTGTCCTTAAGGTGGATGATCCCGATCCATCGGTGGATGATTCCTCAAAAAATCTCCGGCTAGCTCGTGTAGCTCCTTGTGGGTGGAGAAACCTTACCACAACCCCTCAAAGAACACCTGAGCACTTATACTACTAATTGATCTTTAACTAAGATCAATTTTGTGAACCTTGCTCAAGCAAACCGAGTTCTCTTAAATAGAACTCGTTGTTGATCTAGCTGTTTCCAGTCGACTGGTGCTAACACCAGTCGACTGAGAGTTGTCGGATTCGAACGTTTGAACGTTACAACCCAACGTTCGACTCCAACTGACACCAGTCGACTACATAGAAGATCAATCGACTGATCTTTTTGTGACCTCTACCAGTCGACTGATCCCATACCTGTCAACTGGTACAACCCTAAACATAGGGTTTCCTTCCCGTGAACACTTCACTCATACTCGGACCCTTACGTGTCACGCTCCCAAAGGCACATGCTTACTCAAAAATCGGGCAGCATCTCCCCTGTATGGTAGACAAGTTGGGACAAATATACATAACTCTCACAACAATATAGCTCAACCTCACACGACTGACATCTTAATAAATAGAATAAACTTACAACCACGCAGTTTATATTGTTAAGAAAATAAAAATAGCAAAGAGTCTATATAAGAAAACTGCAAATAAACCCAAAACGAACATACTAGACCAATAATGTATAATTAAAAGTCTGCCAAGATGATACCTGATAAATAAAAATAAACACTAGTCTAGGAATTAAATGCAGAAATAAACCAGACACTAAACCAAACTCCAACCAAATCAACATGGTGGGACTGACAACTAGATCCTCTCCTAGCTCCAGGTAATGCATCTACCTGCTACTTAAAACAAAAGTATATGATGGGGGTGGTGAGTCCGGACGGACTCTACGGGTATAAGAGTAAGCAAATGCATGGCATAACAAAAAGATATAACAAGCAACCGTAACAACTGTGTACAGTCTCTAGGAAACAGAAGAACAACTAAGCATGTATGAAAACCCAATGATAACATAATATCGAAACATACATACATGTCAACCAAATGCAGTAATCATTGCTCATATAAATGCAGCAAACACATGAAAATGCATAATGCAATAAATGCATATGATGCAATGACATGTGCCACCCCTGACGTCAGTCAAGCCGCCATCACATCACATCTGTGTGGATGAGTGGGTTGAGTGGACAGGATGCTGGGGAGCCAACTACTCGAAAGACCCCAAGAAAAAAGGGGAGCCACCAACAGCTCTAGTGTCCCTCGAAAACAAAGGTGAGGGTATCAACTGCTTGCCTACAACTCCAACATCCACTATACATGAGTGGTCGTGTGTGGCGTAACAGAAAAATTGCTCGCACTCTAGCAACTACCACGTCGAGTGGTTGAGCGAAACAACTAAATGACTGACGACAACTTACCATATGGAAACCAACAGTCGTCAGTATGCACAATGCAGATATGGTGCATGATATAAAATGCACAAACACTTGAATAACAACGATGCAACGATATAATCAATAAGTACCAGAAACCAACAAATATGCACTAAACTATTAGGTCTACTAGGTAGGGTATCTCTAATGCCAACAAACCTAGTTGTGTTTAATGAATATTTTTAAGTACTCGTGTATAAGCGGTACTTTACAGAATAAAAAATCAACAATGAGACTGTACAGATATAAAATATTATTAACTCAAAGATCAAACGAAGAAAGTATCAACGGACGATATTAAAATAAACAACAGCAAAGATCAGGGTTAAGCAGTCCTACTTAGACATAAAAGTCATGCATTTAAGATAAATAATCTACAGAATACAAAAGGAGAAGTACCCGCCTTATTTGTAGAACGTGTCTGAAAGAACCCTTGCGACTGAACACACATAAATGGTCAAGGTTTTGTATCAAAATTAGAGGTAAGCTACTTAAACAATTAAATAAATTAACCAAATAAAATACTAAACACGATTAGGATACATCCTAATTACAGCATACATTCCCAAACCTTTCTAAACAAATCAAAACTTTTCTCCACTACAATAGCTACCAAAGTGTAGCAATTTCCTATAGAATTTCCATCCCAAACAGTGTCATGCTACAAGGAAGACTCCAGGAGCCAATTCAAAATTAATTAACCTCAAAACTTATCCAAAAATTGAATAAATCCAAGGTCTACAATTGACTTGAAAACCTAATCCCTCCAAGTGACTCACGGAAGTTAAAAAAAATCAGAATCATCACCTCCAATGTTGATGCAGGAGGGGATCCAAAATAATATTCAGATTTATATATTTAAAGTTTTTTTAATTGGTTATATATTTTTAGTTAGTTTGTTCCTAAATCTTAGGAAACCAAGTCTTGTTGGGTTTTTTTATTGGTTATATATTTTTGTTTAGTTTGTTCCTAAATCTTAGGAAACTAAGTTTTGTTGGTTAAATTTGTTCCTAAATTTTAGGGGACTAAGTCTGGTTAGTTTAGAGTTTTTTAGGGATATGAGTGCTATATAAACTCATGCTTAGATGATGTTTAGGACAAGTTTTTTAGATATTGAATCAATTTGCTTCACTTAAGCCACGTTACGGCTATATCTCTATTTTTCTCTTCTCGTTCTTGTTTTTCTCAATAAGGTTTAAGCCCAGTTTTGGCTACTCCTTATCTCGTTATTACTTTCTTATTCTTTTTTCGTAAATCCCTCTGAAACTTCTCGCCCCAGAATAATCTATATTCTGCCCGGTGTCAGTTGGTATCAGAGCTCATTAAGATCCAATGGAGGGTCATCGTGGACGTGGTCATGGTCGCAATAGGCAGGTTCCGACTGAGGAAGCCCATCACCGTGATCGTAGTATCCAAGATATAATGATGATTGAGGATTTACAGAAGCAAGTTGCGGAATTAACCCAGCGTTTGGCAGCACGGGATCTTGAAGGTCGTGATATCTCTGAAGGTAACTTTGAGTCTCCTTTCGATAACCCGTTTCATCGCCGTGCTACATATCGAGAACACCATGGTCGAGAGGAACGATTTGGGAACTTTGGTTTCCGAGTGGATCTTCCTGATTTTTTTGGCACATTACAAGCGGAAGGCTTCGTTGATTGGATCAACGAAGTAGAGAGGATTTTTGAATATAAAGAAGTACCTGATCATATCAAAGTAAAGTTGGTTGTTATCAAGTTAAAAGGTCGAGCTTCAGCATGGTGGGAGCAACTTCGACGATCACGGGAGAGACAAGGTAAATCCAAAATCACTGATTGGGAAAAAAATGAAGAAACTAATGAGAACACAATTTCTTCCCTTCGGCTACACCCAAACATTGTATCAACGACTCCATACCTTGAGGCAAGGAGCTAGAACCGTTGACGACTATACAGAGGAATTCTATCAGCTCATTGCTTAGAATGATTTGTCCGAGACCGAGGAGCAGATGGTAGCGCGATATTTAGGGGGATTACGTCAACCCTTACAAGACACCCTGAGCCTTCACTCACTCTGGACCATTTTGGAGGCCTATCAGTGAGCCTTGACAGTTGAAAAACAACTAAACCGAAGACCGACGACTAGGAGCAATCAAAACAATCAAGTTGTTCGCCCTCAAGAGCCGCGCCCTTCTCAGCAGCCACCACAAGGTATCCCTAAGACCACTATCAAGTGTTTTCGATGTGGTGAGCAGGGGCATCGAGCTTCGGAGTCTAAAAGATCCCCAGATAAAAAAAATTAGACTCTGCTAGTTGAGGAAGACACAGAGGATGAACTCGAATAGATTGATGAGCCGGTTTACGATGACGATATTGATGACGAGGTTCTTTATGGCGATGGTCATGAGACTCTCGTCGTACGCAAGAGCCTACTGATCCCTAAGGAAGAATCTGAAGATGATTGGCTGAGAACCAACATTTTTCACACGACATGCACGGTTGCAGACAAAGTTTGCAAGATGATCATTGATAGTGGAAGCATTGAAAATATTGTATCCAAAGAAGCTGTTCAAAAGCTACAGTTGAAGACAGATCGTCATCCAAAACCCTACGAGTTATCATGGCTAAGTAAAGGAAGTGAGGTAACCGTAGATAGGAGGTGTCTTTTATCTTTTTCTATTGGCAGCGAGTATTATGATCGAACATGGTGTGATGTTGTGTCAATGGACGCATGTCACGTATTGTTGGGACGACCGTGGCAATATAATCGCAGCGTCATTCATGATGGGTGGAAGAACACATACACCCTCAGCATCAAAGGGAGGAACATAGTATTGGCTCCCCGACGAGAAGGAACCCCTTCAAATTTGGTAACCAATAATTCTACACTACTTTCTATGTCCAGATTTTTGAATGAGATGAAGCACAGAGATGTAGTCTATGCTTTGCATCCTTTCAAAAGCAATGTAATAGACCCGGACTCGGATCTACCAGCTGAAGTGCAACAACTCTTATCAGACTTCGCCGAGTTGATGGTCGAAGACCTTCCTCCAGGACTTCCCCCTATGAGAGATATTCAGCACCAGATTGATCTCGTCCCGGGGTCAAGCTTGCCTAACCAACCAACATACCGTCTTAACCCTAAGGATGCCAAATAGCTACAACGACAAGTTATGGAGCTATTGAGACAAGGCTATATTCGCGAGAGTATGAGCCCCTGTGTAGTCCCTGCCCTACTTGTACCAAAGAAAGACGGTTCATGGCGCATGTGTGTTGATAGACGACCTGAGGGTGTCCATGCAGATCCATCAAAGATAGAGGCAATCTTAGAGTGGCCACAGCCAAAAACCATTCATGACGTCCGAAGTTTCCATGGATTGGCCTCTTTCTATCGTCGGTTCATTCAGAACTTTAGTACCTTAATTGCTCCTATAACTGAGTGCCTCAAGGAGCGTGAATTCAAGTGGAGTGAAGCAGCTATGACTAGTTTTCAGCTGATGAAACAAAAGATGATCGAAGCACCTGTTCTAGCACTTCCAGATTTCGACAAACTGTTCGAAGTAAACTGTGACGCATCTAGCATTGACATTGGTAGTGTTCTAAGTCAATCAGGACGCCCTATTGCCTTCTTCAGTGAGAAACTATCTGGTGCCAAGAAAAATTATTCTACCTATGATATGGAATTCTATGCTATTGTGCAATCCTTAAAGCATTGGCGCCATTATCTCATGCAGAAGGAATTTATCTTATTCACAGATCATGAGGCTTTGAAGTACATCAACGGTCAACATAAGTTGAGTAGTCGACACGCTAAGTGGATAAATTACTTGCAGGAGTTCACCTTTACATTGAAGCATCAATCAAGGAGACGCCGAACTCGAGGATGAGTTCTCTTCAACTCCGAGAGACTGATACAGGAGGGGATCCAAAATAATATTCAGATTTATATATTTAAGGTTTTTTTAATTGGTTATATATTTTTATTTAGTTTGTTCCTAAATCTTAGGAAACCAAGTCTTGTTGGGTTTTTTTTATTGGTTATATATTTTTGTTTAGTTTGTTCCTAAATCTTAGGAAACCAAGTCTTGTTGGGTTTTTTTTATTGGTTATATATTTTTGTTTAGTTTGTTCCTAAATCTTAGGAAACTAAGTTTTGTTGGTTAAATTTGTTCCTAAATTTTAGGGGACTAAGTCTGGTTAGTTTAGAGTTTTTTTAGGGATATGAGTGCTATATAAACTCATGCTTAGATAATTGGGGATCATGATGTACTACTAGATGCCACTCATGATCGTTCTATAATTAATTAGTTAATTATGGACGGCCAACATAAATTGAAAGCCTATTTGGTCACACGCATAACGAGTAATTCGAAGGATTTAAAACGAGTTGAGAATTGGATTCTCCAATCGAGATAGACTATTTTTGGTAAGTCCAAATAATAGTCAAAACTGAATTTATTTCAGACGCATCGGAAGCATAGAATGGCTAAGTCTTTTAAAGACTTAATGGGTGAATTAAATAAGTTTAATTCATTAAGGGATTTGATCCAATTGGGGTTAGATGGGCCGGCCAAGGAAGGGGGCCTCCTCTCTTCTTGTCATGGCCGACCACCACCATAAGAGGATAAGGCTATTTTGGTTTGTTTTATAAAATAGACCAAAGGTTGGTTTATTTTATAAAAGGATTTTATATAAATTTTTATATAATGAACCATGAGTTGGTTTGTTTAATAAAATTTATATAATGAACCAATGGTTGGTTTGTTTTATAAAAATTTATATAATGAACCAATGGTTGGTTTGTTTTATAAATTTTATATAATCATGCCAAAAGAAAGAGAGCCTTGATTATGGATTGATTGAGAAATTATTCCATAATCAAGAAGAAGAAGCTTGATCATGAGAGCCTTGATTATGGATTGATTGAGAAATTATTCCATAATCAAGGAAAGGTTTGCTTGGGAATTAAGAAACCTCTCCCTATATAAAAGACCCAAGGGGTGCCATGGAAGATGATCCATCCAAGAATTGCTTGGGCTCTCTCCTCTTCTTCTCTCCCTCTCTCTTGGCCGACCATAGGCCTTCCTTCTTTCTTCTTGCCGTGAGCACAAGGAGAAGCATCAAGGCGACGAGTTCTTCCTTGCGACGATCTTCCTCTTCGGCCAACCTTGGTGGTGAGTCTTTCGATTTGATTACTCTCTCGGTTTTTGTCGTGTTCACAGAGAATCTAGTAGTTCTCGTAAACACGAAACTCGTGGCTTAGCGAAGTCATCCCGACGATACTTGACGTGGATACGAATAGAGGCGGAGCTTTCAAGGGACGCTAACGGTTGGATCTCGTCCCTTCTTCCAAGTTACGCAAGGTAATTCGTAGAGTAATTTCCTTTTCTACAAAAATTTTATATATTACAATTATGTGAACACATTGCATGCTTAGGATATGTGTTAGAATAATTTAGAAAATTATTCATGCTTTTGTTTCCGCTGCATGTAATTATGTAACAATTACAATACGTGTCCGCGTCGGCATGCACCCGGTCCCAACAGTGGTATCAGAGCCAGTTAGTGTTCGACATAATCATATAATTGTTTTACGGAAAATTTTGTCATGATCTCAATTTTGAAAAAATTTTCAATTATGGAAACTTTCCAATTATGGTAAATTTTAGATTTAGGAATTTCAAAGTTTGGAAATCCTCATGAAATTTCGCAAACTTTTGAAATATCTCTGTTTCTGAAATTTTATGATAATTGTGAAAACTTTCCATTTTTGGAAACTTTTCAATTTTAGAAATTTCCTAATTTTGGAAATTTTCTAATTTTGGAAATACGTAAGTTTTTTTTGTACCAGAAACTTACAATAATTCTGAAAACCTTTTAATTTTGGAAACTTTCCATTTATGGAAAGCTCGTAATTTTGGGCACTTTCTTTTCATGAAAGTCTAGATATTTTATGGAAACATTAATTGACAATTAAATTCAAATTGGTTTTTAAATTATTAACAAAATTCTTTACTTTGGGGAGTGCCTCGGGGAGCCACCCAAATTAAAGTTAGTTGTTATAATTTAATTTCCTATTTTGAATATGAATTGTTAAAATTGATTTGGGTAGGCCTCGGGGAGCCATCCAAATTATATTATTAACAAGTTCTTTAATTGCCATGTTTAATTTGGTTATGCCTCGGGGAGCAGGCCAAATTAGATTTACAATAAATTTCTTTTCTTTGGAGAGTGCCTCGGGGAGCCACCCAAAGTAAATAATTTATTGTAATTAATTATCCATAAATAAAATATGTGGTCAAATCTTGAAAATTTTTGAGGTGATTCTCAAACGATAATTTCCTTATTTGATTTATGAGGTGATGCTCTTACATATTGTTGTCTCCAAAATTAATTAGGAAAAATTGTTTCCTATAGAGTTTATTTCCTTAAATAAGATTTTCATGATAATAATATGTGGTTGAAT
>JAGFNQ010002536.1:535988-570560 GCA_024364735.1 Boesenbergia rotunda
ATCCAATGGAGGGTCATCGTGGACGTGGTCGTGGTCGCAATAGGCAGGTTCCAACTGAGGAAGCCCAGCACCGTGATCGTAGTATCCAAGATATAATGATGATTGAAGATTTACAGAAGTAAGTTGCGGAATTAACCAGCGTTTGGCAGCGCGGGATCTGGAAGATCGTGAGATCTCTGATGGTAACTCTAAGTCTCCTTTCGAAAACCCGTATCATCATCGTGCTACATATCGGGAACACCATGGCCGAGAGGAACGATTTGGGGACTTTGGTTTCCGAGTGGATCTTCCTGATTTTTTTAGCACATTACAAGCGGAAGACTTCGTTGATTGGATCAACGAAGTAGAGAGGATTTTTGAATATAAAGAAGTACCTGATCACATCAAAGTAAAGTTGGTTGTTATCAAGTTAAAAGGTCAAGCTTCAGCATGGTGGGAGCAACTTCGACGATCACGGGAGAGACAAGGTAAATCCAAAATCACTGATTGGGAAAAAAATGAAGAAACTAATGAGAACACAATTTCTTCCCTTCGGCTACACCCAAACATTGTATCAACGACTCCATACCTTGAGGCAAGGAGCTAGAACCGTTGACGACTATACAGAGGAATTCTATCAGCTTATTGCTCGGAATGATTTGTCCGAGACCGAGGAGCAGATGGTAGCGCGATATTTAGGGGGATTACGTCAACCCTTATAAGACACCCTGAGCCTTCACTCGCTTTGGACCATTTCGGAGGCCTATCAGCGAGCCTTGACAGTTGAAAAAACAACTAAACCGAAGACCGACGACTAGGAGCGATCAAAACCATCAAGTTGTTCACCCTCAAGAGTCGCGCCCTTCTCATCAGCCACCACAAGGTAACCCTAAGACCACTATCAAGTGTTTTCGCTGTGGTGAACAGGGGCATCGAGCTTCGGAGTGTAAAAGACCCCCAGATCAAAAAAAAAGTCTCTGCTAGTTGAGGAAGACATAGAGGATGAACTCGAACAGATTGATGAGCCGATTTATGATGACTATATTGATAACGAGGTTCTTTATGGCGATAGTCATGAGACTCTCATCGTACGCAAGAGCATACTGATCCCTAAGGAAGAATTTGAAGATGATTGGCTGAGAACCAACATTTTTCACATATGTGCACGGTTGCAGACAAAGTTTGCAAGATGATCATTGATAGTGGAAGCTGTGAAAATATTGTATCCGAAGAAGCTGTTCAAAAGCTACAGTTGAAGACAGATCATCATCCAAAACCCTACAAGTTATCATGACTAAGTAAAGGAAGTGAGGTAACCGTAGATAGGAGGTGTCTTTTATCATTTTCTATTGGCAGCAAGTATTATGATCAAACATGGTGAGATGTTGTGTCAATGGACGCATGTCACGTATTGTTGGGACGACTGTGGCAATATGATCGCAGCGTCATTCATGATGGGCGGAAGAACACATACACCCTCAGCATTAAAGGGAGGAACATAGTATTGGCTCCCCGACGAGAAGGAACCCCTTCAAATTTGGTAACCAATAATTCTACACTACTTTCTATGTCTAGATTTTTGAATGAGATGAAGCACAGAGATGTAGTCAATGCTTTGCTTCCTTTCAAAAGCAATGTGATAGACCCGGACTCGGATCTACCAGCTGAAGTGCAACAACTCTTATCAGACTTCGCTGAGTTGATGGTCGAAGACCTTCCTCCAGGACTTCCCCCTATAAGAGATATTCAGCACCAGATTGATCTTGTCCCGGGGTCAAGTTTGCCAAACCGACCGACATACCGTCTTAACCCTAAGGATGCCAAAGAGCTATGACGACAAGTTATGGCGCTATTAAGACAAGGCTATATTCGCGAGAGTATGAACCCCTGTGTAGTCCCTGCCCTACTTGTACCAAAGAAAGACGGTTCATGGCGCATGTGTGTTGATAGACGACCTGAGGGTGTCCGTGCAGATCCATCAAAGATAGAGACAATCTTAGAGTGGCCACAGCCAAAAACCATTCATGACGTCTGAAGTTTCCATGGATTGACCTCTTTCTATCGTCGGTTCATTCAGAACTTTAGTACCTTAATTGCTCCTATAACTAAGTGTCTCAAGGAGCGTGAATTCAAGTGGAGTGAAGCAGCTATGACTAGTTTTCTGCTGGTGAAACAAAAGATGACCGAAACATCTATTCTAGCACTTCTAGATTTCAACAAACTGTTCGAAGTAAACTGTGACACATCTAGCATTGGCATTGGTAGTGCTCTAAGTCAATCAGGATGCCCCATTGCCTTCTTCAGTGAGAAACTATTTGGTGCCAAGAAAAATTATTCTACCTATGACCTGGAATTCTATGTTATTCTGCAATCCTTAAAGCATTGGCGTCATTATCTCGTGCAGAAGGAATTTATCTTATTCACAGATCATGACGCTTTGAAGTACATCAACGGTCAACATAAGTTGAGTAGTCGACACGCTAAGTGGATAAATTACTTGCAAGAGTTCACCTTTACACTGAAAGCATCAATCAGGGAGACGTCGAACTCGAGGACGAGTTCTCTTCAACTCCGGGATACTGATGCAGGAGGGGATCCAAAATAATATTTAGATTTATATATTTAAGGTTTTTTTTAATTGGTTATATATTTTTATTTAGTTTGTTCCTAAATCTTAGGAAACCAAGTCTTGTTGGGTTTTTTTTAATTGGTTATATATTTTTGTTTAGTTTGTTCCTAAATCTTAGGAACTAAGTTTTGTTAGTTATTTGTTCCTAAATTTTAGGGGACTAAGTCTGGTTAGTTTAGAGTTTTTTTAGGGATATGAGTGTTATATAAACTCATGCTTAGATGATGTTAAGGACATATTTTTTAAATATTAAATCAATTTGCTTCGCTTAAGCCACGTTACGGCTATATCTCTATTTTTCTCTTCTCGTTCTTGTTTTTCTCGATAAGGTTTAAGCCCAGTTTTGGCTACTCCTCATCTCGTTATTACTTTCTTATTCTTTTCTCATAAATTCCTCTGAAACTTCTCGCCCCAGAATAATCTACATTTCTGCCCGACGTCATAATCTCAATATGTAGTGCCTTGATTTCTAGATCTAAGTTAGTCCATCAATTGAACTAACATGACATTTCCTCAATAGATGCCATCATTTCTATAACAAATGATTAAATATTGGCTACCTCGTTGGACTTTAGTCCATCTATACTATGTCAACGTTTCCCAATAATTGTTTCTAATATATTTTATATTATCAAACTGCTTACATTAACAAGCCAGTGAAGACATGACTGATTCTTTAACTAACATTGATGGGAGAGATTGAGACACGATCTGACCACTTTTATATTTATGATTTAAACAAGGTGTTGTTCTTAATACATTAAACTGAGAAGTAGATGAATTGTGTTCTGAACTGCAGTTCCTTCGACAATATTTGATTATAATTAAGTGGAGAGCAGACAATAGATTACGGGTTGTTGCTTATTTAATTTTCACAAGTGAGACAGTGAGAGGAATGAATTGTTTCCTTTAGATTAATCTTATCATCAAGCTGTAAACCATAAATCATAGTATGCAATAGGTTAATGGAGTTATTTTTGCCAATAATACAAGAAGACCAGCAATGATGGGTGACAATTTTTATGCCAAACCATTCATCACTTAGCTTTAGAAATTGATTTTGTCCTTTTTAATTCCATATGATCGTTGAATCATAGAAAGAAAAAAATAATGTCGGTTGGGTGTTTCTGTAACGATCGAATAGAGAGGATTGTAGCAGTGCAGATCTATGTGACCTTTCTCTTCTATTATAATTTCTCTCTTTTGATTTAGGGTATTTTTAATCTCTTCTTAATAGGAGCGGATCCAGAGATAGTTTCTGACAGAGTTAACTGACTTTTTTTACATGATAAATATATTTAATAACAAAAAATTCAAGTCTACATTATAAAAATAATAAAAATTCTAAATTATAAAATTATTATTAGAATATTCCACACTTGGATTGAACTACATCATGTCAATTACAAAGTTAATAAGATGACCTTTTTTAATTTTAAAAAGAGTCCGTGTAACGATCCACTAACTCCTTTATAAAATCAAAAAAGGGACCTTGACAACAAAAACACAAACTTCTTACTTCTTACTTGGTGGTGTTGGGAACACTGTATAATCTAACTTAGTTTTGATTTGATAAAGGTTTAAAGTTAAGATTTATTATAATCTAATAAGTTGAACTAAGTATGTAAGAAAGTCTTAATTAATTGAATCTGGATAAGAATTTTTATTCGGGATTGGACAACAAAGTCCTAATCAAGGGGACTAGAAGTGGAATGACAATGAAGTCCTAGTCAAGGAGATTGAGCAGAATTCTTGGTATATAGAGGATGACGGGTAGGAGTCTAGGTAGGTCAAAGATCGGGCGACTAGAGTCCTGAAAGTCAAGATCGGATACAAGAAAAAGTCCAAATAGATGTTTGACAAAAAGAAATTTCTCCTAAGAGGAGTTGGTGAGGACATGCTCCCCGTTGAAGGAACAGTAGGCGGCGGTTAGACTTAAGATTTCGATTAAAATTTAAAAGTTAGGACTGGACAGTCCGAGACAGTTAATTTACATTTATTTATCTATATATTTGTCTGTGTTAACTTAGTTATGCAGAGTTAAATAAGCTTGAAATTGATGATCCAGGTGCCTCAAACAGATCTAGGAGCCTGAAAGCGCCTTTATCACCTTAGCGCACGTGGCAGAGGAGGGTACATGGCAGCTTCTGGTTGGTTGTCGAACGTCAGATCCATGCTCCTCAAAGGAATTGAGGCCTCTGGGATGGGATAGAGAGGACCAAGAGAAGCCGTACTCAGCGCTCGCTATGTCGACAATACATGCGTCTCAAAGGAATTGAGGTACCTGGACATGGATAAGCTGCGACAACTTAGGATCAGATTAGATCAATCGAGGCACCTCAATAATACTATAGAGGCACTTGGATTCTTCTTTATAAAGAGGGTTGGAATAATGGCCAGAGCACAACATTTCAAGTATTTCAACGCTAAAACGCTCGCCGCACTACTTTGACTTCTGATCATGATGCTGCAGCACTGCTCTGATAACTACGCTTTACACCGGTAATTACATTTGTCAGTATTATTTAATTTGTGCAAATTGTATCTCCATATTATGTAATTTGTAAATTTATAGTGAATTGTCTAACGAAAACGGTTGACGATCACGAATCTTGGAGTAAGAGTTGTCGAAGGCTCCAAACCAAGTAAAATCAACTTGTCTATTTTACTTTCCGTTGCATACTTACTCTCGATTGTTTTATGAAAAACGTAAACCCCCAGCATTTTCTCTCGATCCTACATTTTTCCCCATTTCCCTGGATGCTAGTATTGGCTCACCGCTAATGATTGGGACTCCGTCGCTCGGTGATAGTGGAGAGCAGTTAACCCCACCGCAACCTTCATGGATCCTCCTTCTTCGACGAATCTTGGCGAGGGCTTCGACCCACTCCATCCCTCGCCAGGGTTGTCTTCAAGGAGAGGAAGCATAGGCAGTTGACTAGGGCCTCCTTATTTTCGGGGTCTCTATATTATTTAGATTACCTATTAAAAGTTGATAATAAATTAATTTTTTAAAGCATATAATAGTTAAAATTGGCCTCAATTAGGGCCTAAAATACAAAAAGCTCATTATATATATATATATATATATATATATATATATATATATATATACAGATTTGTTAAACCAATTTTTTCCGGAATCGTACGGACTGCTCTCGTGGCACATCCACGTCAATTTTTTTTTATTAAACCCGTTCTTCGGCTTCGAAAAACCTATTCTGATCTCGCCGCGCCTCGTCGAAATCTCTCGCCTCCGCCCTCCCTCTCCCCTCCCTCTCTCGCCTCTGTCCCTCTTCGCTCGCCGCAACTATTTTCTGCAACCAGAGGGACGTCGTGGAGAGCAGCAAGCAGCCGGTCGTCGGCTCCTGCGATCGCCCGGTCGCCGGTACTTGGCGCGGCTGCGATCCCTCCGGCAGTTGGAGAGCAGCAGCGCGGCGGCGCCCATTCAGAAGAGGCAGTTGGGGAGCAGCAGCGCGGCGGAGCCTCCTTCCCTTGCCGCGACGAGCTCGGCCCTCCATTAAAAGATTATGTTTTGTTCAATCCTTTGCCCTTTTTTTCTTCTTTTTCCAAGCACAGTTCGTTAAAAAGGTTATTCGAAGCGCTTTTGCCCATTAAAAAACTAGGTCTCGATTTTATGCACAGTTCGTCCCGCTGCAAACTCCCTCGCCTCGAAGAAGGTATGTTTTCCCCCCGCGCCCCTCCATTTCCGTGACAAAGCTAGGTCTCCACCGGAAAAGATGACGAGCTCGCCTCGGCGCGGGCCGCTCCAAAGAGGCGCGCGGCGGTATGTAATGGTTGGCCGGCGGGATGCACGTCTCCTCGCCGAGGCCGGAGCGCTCCAGAATGCGCACCTGGAACCGGACGCTCTTCTCGTTGAAGAAGGGCATCAGGCGGGCGTGCTCCAGGAAGGTGGCGAAGGGGATGCGGCAGTTGCGACCCGGGCGGAAGCAGGCGAAGGTGGCGAAGGGGGCGCGGCCGCGACATGAAGTAGGCCATGAAAATGTTGTGGGGCGTATGAGAGGAGCTCTAATGTTTTTTCCTTTCAAGCATTGCTCTAATATTTCTGAATCTGATTGTATCTGATTTAGTTTGTATGGGATGTAGATTTGATTGATTTCTACAATGATCAAAAGCTTGCTGAATTAAGCGCTGCTCTTGGCGGTGAGAAACATAGGTGTATGCATAATAAATGATGATTGGAGCACCACCGGAAATGTGATGATCATAATTAGTAGAATGCAATCTTTGGTAGCATTGAAGATGAATGGTAGAGGCAGATGAGAAACTAAATGATACAAGTTAAACTTGAAAGAGTGCAATCGTCGAGCACTTTTACGAAAGTTGGAGCTGGAATAAGTTTTCATCTTGTTGCTGTGTAGATAGCCAAAAGTCGTTTACACAAAATTTTAGGATAGTGGGTTTTCCACTACCATTTAGTTTTTACAGTTTCATAGAAGATCGCACAATGGATTCTTCTGTGCACTGGAAGAGAATATCTTCCAACTGCATGTTAGACAGTGGCTTTATGTACATAATCACTGAACAATTCATCTGAAGAGAGATCAGAATTCCATTCCGCTGTTTAACTGGATGGAGAAGGAAGACCTGCCGACAGAGCTTAGTGGGATTTCTGCTCTAACAACTACACCAGCATTTCCATTCCACTTGGATCTCCCAAGCTGCAATAAAGACAATTTGGGAATGGAATGAGATAGCAACTACTATATTTATTACCGAGTATTTTAGAACCACAGACCAGACTAGGGAACTTACAACAACAGATGCGAAGGCAGATGGTTGCCTAGCAAGAGAATAACCACAGCGTAAATTAAGTCGCTCCTCTAGCGAATGTGTGAGCTCAGAACATTTAGATAAAATGTTAATCACATATATCAATTTCAACAAATACTACAAGTAGACACTGTCATGAAACAGAGAGAAACAAGAAATTTGGTACATATAAGTAGACTTGAAGCATTACAATCTTATCTTTCACTTCAGCATTGGTAATGAAACAGAACATCTAGCTAAGGGCTTCTTAGATGTTGGACCAGATGTATTATTCAGCATACAAACACGGAATCAATAAAGGGTGATGTTTGGTATTTGCAATGACCAAAAGACAATTATTAATACGAACTGGAAATCAAAGATTAAGCTTTTCAAGAAATTACATTTTAGGTCCAATGCATTAATAAGAACTGGAAATCCATTTGTATCATAATTGAAAGCTGGAAAACAACAGAAAGAAAAGATCCAGAAGCACACACTATTTATGTACATTATTGCAAGAAAATATTTCAAAAAAGCAACAGTTTTGTAAATCTACGTTCGAAACAACAAATGCCACAGGCAACATAAGGAAACAGAAAAGATTTCAAAAAATAATTTCAAAAATCCCATATATATATTTTGTAGCACATATATATTTGTCTCTGTTCTCAAGAAAACCAAGAAATTCATTAAAATTGTTCTATTACATTGATAAATTATTAACAGAATGTCTAGAAATAACTAGAGAATTTTGTAGATGATAAATTAAATCCAAGCACTGAGTGTGTTGTCAATACAGCATAGCATTCATCCAAGCACTGAGAGTGTTGTCAAGATGGAACCAGGAGCTAGAACAACATAGAAATAAAGCAACACATGCCAAATTTGCAAGAACATTCCAGCCTTGTCTGAAAGCATCCAATATTGTTCCAACTGCATAGTAATTGAATGATAGATATTAGAATATTTTAACACATCAAAATAAATCAAAGTTAATAAAATGTCATACCGTATGTAAGTTTCAAGCAACTCATTCAATTGTATTTCGATAAAATGCAAAAAGTGAAGCACCAGCTAGCTACAAAATTTAAAAGAGCAAATTAGAATTTATATTTGCATTAGCGAACTTGCCCAATAAATGCAAATAAAATTTACATTCCAATTCTACAAACAAAGGAAATAAATGAATACTGACCATTGATAATTACAAATATCTTAGCACATGTTGTTAGAACCTACAATAATAAAGATAAATATTAGCTTCAATAAACCACTATAATTTATTAAAATGTATCTTTGATTTTACCAACTATAGTTGTCAAATCTGCTTCACATGTGTCGTCAATGTTGTTATTATGATTATCTTCAACTGATCTGACAATCGATACATCATCACATTTTTACAATATATAATAAAATAAATTTTAGTTTACAAGTCAAATTATAATAGAAATGCAGAATTAATCAAGACATACCTTTGCTGTAAAATTGGACAATTGCGCTTGTCATGCGACACACCTCGATGTCCGCATCCGCGACATATCCTAGACTTTGAGGTTGACTTTTCCTTTGATGATTTCAATCTCTTCCCACATCCTTTTGTTCTCACTGAACAAGGATCAATAATACCAATACCCTCATCCATAGATCTCTTCCTTTGACTTCCATCACCGCATGTTGTACTAGTGTTCATCTCTTGAATTTTGTTATAGATACAATCAAATTGGTCATTCAAGAAGTTTGTCCCCTCATCAGTCAAAGATGCATTATCAATTAATACCGAAGCTTTATAGGATAACCTCGAGTGTCTCGATATCAAAAACCTTTTTGGATCTGAATCATTGATCAAATTTTGCTCTTGCAAAGCATATATTGCTCCAACCTTTGCATCTTGTGTCCATCGTTTGAGTATATACATATCAGGCAAATGAAACACTTGGTTGATACGAAAAAATGCTAACATATGTCTGCATGGAATGCCCTCAAACTCAAATTTCGTACAACTACACGATATGTAATCCTTTTGTTTGTCATGCTTGAGCACCCTTGGTTTTGAAGAAGAACAACTTTGAAATTTCATCACATGGTAAATCACTAAGTCAACTCCTGTAAATGCCTGTTGCACATAATAACCATCACTCTCGCTCAGTTCACTTTGAAACTCCAACCATTTATTTTTTGTATACAGTTTAACCATTTGAGTTTCCATTGGCCAGGTTGTCTTAATTCTGGGACGCTCATTCATATCAATATGGTCTGCAACTAACTCATCATGTCTTTGGTGTCTCAGTGCCCTATTAAAACGGGTGATAAAATCCATCAATGAATTCTTATTTGAGATATACCTCTTTAAAAATGAATGTGAACTTTCAGATCTCTGACTACTTGACATTCCAGCACAAAATACATGCCTAAAATATACTGGCGCCCACTTGTGTCGCAATTCATACATCAACAACAACCAGTCATTTTTCTCCAAGTTAGCACACTTAATAACCTCTTCCCATGACTTCTCAAAATCAGAAGGTGTTGTAGAATTTGCAATGACATTTTTTATGCTTTGATAATGGTTTTGAAAAGTCAAAGGGTGTAATTTATCTGGGAATTTGTTCAGTATGTGCCATAAACAATATCGATGCACTGTTTGAGGGAAAACTTGTGCAATAGCTTTCGCAATAGCAGGATCCTGATCTGTGATGATAACGTTTGGTGGTGCTTTATGCATAGCTTCTATGAACTTATTAAACAACCAAACAAAAGACTCAGTTTTCTCATCACTTAGAAACCCGCAACCAAAAATAATTGTCTGGTGGTGATGATTAACTCCTACAAATGGTGCCAAAATCAAACCATATTTGTTAGTGTTATATGTCGTATCAAATACAACAACGTCACTAAATACACTGTATGCCCTCCTTGATACATGATCAGCCCAAAAACACCTACTAAATCTGTTATCTGAATCAGTCTCATAATCAAAGAAAAAAGCTGAATTCTTTTCTCGCTCAGATGTAAATAACTCGATCAATGTTTCTGCATCAATACCCTTTTGTTCATCCCTTAGGCTTTTCTCAAAATTTCTAATATCTCTTTCTGTGCAACCTACACCCTCAGGTCCTCCATACTCTATCTCCAATAATCGCATTTGTTGACAAGTTGGTATATTGGCCTCTGAAAATTGTTTAGTTAATATTTTCTTTGCTGTCGAAACATTACGATGTGAGCGTAGCAAATGCACTTTTGATGGAGTTGAGAGTGGATGATTATGGATTTCTATGAAGTTACTGACAACCCAATTAGGTCCGGTCTGCTTCTTGACAAGTGCAATATTTGACTTACAACCCGTTCTAACTGTGCCACGTGCTCTTTCCCTTGTCGATTGATCAGCTTTTGCACATGTATTCCCCCGCATTAGATTTGGATGCCCTTCTTTAAAGCATACAATTTGTTTCCACATCACTTCATTTGTCTTTTTATTTTTCTTGCTTGTATTTATCCTTGAACTAAATCCAGCTTCTCGTGCATATTGGTTATAGAATGAATATGCCTCCTCTAGTGATGAGAATTCCATCCCAATTTTTGGCTTTCGATCATCAGCAACTTGTGGAATGTATTCCTGATCATCAACTCTATTTTCTTCCATTTCTGAAGAATGTGACATTATATTTGAGAACAAATAAGTAAATAAATAAATAAAAACTATAACTTATTTCAATTTTAAACTCAAAATTTGCAAGAAACTTGGCAGATACTCTATCAACCTAAACTTAGTTGATAGAAAAAATGCCCAAATCAGAATGCCAACTAAATAATGAAAGAATAAAACAGTTGCAACTATAAAAAATGTTGGATATAATATGACAAATCCATACAACAAAAAAAATTATTGATATAATATCCCAATGTCAAAAAAACTAATCTGTTGTGATGAGGATCAATAGAAAAAAGATTTATACAATTTTTTTAGAAGACATAGGAATCGTGTCCTTGTTGAATGCATGAAACTCTCATTTGAAGGAGTTTTAAGCAATTAAACTTTGTCTCAACAACAAATAACATGCAACTTAAAGTGATCTTCTTCACTTGCTAGAAACCCAGGTATTATTTAAACAATAGGTGATTTACTTCTTCTCGAACTCCAAACATAAATCCTCTAATAAATCCTTATATATGTTCATTCACAAACTTAAAAAATCTAGTTTTCCTTAAAATGAATAAAGACATACATATTGATGGCTAGATGCAATGGAAGTAAAAGGAAAGAAATAATACAAGCAACAAACCTTTTTGATGGTATTACTTAAACCATAACCTTTTTGATGGTATTACTTAATCAATAACCTTTTTGACGAACTGTGCTTGGCAAAAACAAGAAAAAAAGGGCAAAGGATTGAACAACACATAATCTTTTGATGGTATTACGTAAACAATAACCTTTTTGACGAGGGCAAACCGTCGCGGCTATTTTCTTTTGTTATTGAAGTCGTTTTCAAGAAGGAAATCATAAAATCGAACCCTTATGCATAAAATCGAGACCTAGCTTTGTCACGGAAATGGAGGGGGAGGGGGGGAACATACCTTCTTCGAGGCGAGGGAGGTTGCAGCGGGACGAACTGTGCATAAAATCGAGACCTAGTTTTTTAATGGGCAAAAGCGCTTCGAATAACCTTTTTGACGAACTGTGCTTGGCAAAAACAAGAAAAAAAGGGCAAAGGATTGAACAACACATAATCTTTTAATGGAGGGGCGCGCGGGGAAAACATACCTTCTTCAAGGCGAGGGAGGTTGCAGCGGGACGAACTGTGCATAAAATCGAGACCTCCGTCGCGGCAAGGGAAGGAGGCTCCGCCGCGCTGCTGCTCCCCAACTGCCTCTTCTGAATGGGCGCCGCCGCGCTGCTGCTCTCCAACTGCCGGAGGGATCGCAGCCGCGCCAAGTACCGGCGACCGGGCGATCGCAGGAGCCGACGACCGGCTGCTTGCTGCTCTCCACGACGTCCCTCTGGTTGCAGAAAATAGTTGCGGCGAGCGAAGAGGGACAGAGGCGAGAGAGGGAGGGGAGAGGGAGGGCGGAGGCGA
This sequence comes from Boesenbergia rotunda, assembly GCA_024364735.1. Taxonomy (NCBI): domain Eukaryota; kingdom Viridiplantae; phylum Streptophyta; class Magnoliopsida; order Zingiberales; family Zingiberaceae; genus Boesenbergia; species Boesenbergia rotunda. Next base: position 548,451 of record JAGFNQ010002536.1, read on the forward strand.
GAGATTTCGACGAGGCGCGGCGAGATCAGAATAGGTTTTTCGAAGCCGAAGAACGGGTTTAATAAAAAAAAATTGACGTGGATGTGCCACGAGAGCAGTCCGTACGATTCCGGAAAAAATTGGTCCGTAATTTAACAAATCTGTATATCAGATTTGTTAAATTACGGAGGTATTATTTAAACAATAGGTGATTCACTTCTTCTCGAACTCCAAACATAAATCCTCTAATAAATCCTTATATATGTTCATTCACAAACTTAAAAAATCTAGTTTTCCTTAAGATGAATAAAGACATACATATTGATGGCTAGATGCAATGGAAGTAAAAGGAAAGAAATAATACAAGCAACAAACCTTTTTGATGGTATTACTTAAACCATAACCTTTTTGATGGTATTACTTAATCAATAACCTTTTTGACGAACTGTGCTTGGCAAAAACAAGAAAAAAAGGGCAAAGGATTGAACAACACATAATCTTTTGATGGTATTACGTAAACAATAACCTTTTTGACGAGGGCAAACCGTCGCGGCTATTTTCTTTTGTTATTGAAGTCGTTTTCAAGAAGGAAATCATAAAATCGAACCCTTATGCATAAAATCGAGACCTAGCTTTGTCACGGAAATGGAGGGGGGGGGGGAACATACCTTCTTCGAGGCGAGGGAGGTTGCAGCGGGACGAACTGTGCATAAAATCGAGACCTAGTTTTTTAATGGGCAAAAGCGCTTCGAATAACCTTTTTGACGAACTGTGCTTGGCAAAAACAAGAAAAAAAGGGCAAAGGATTGAACAACACATAATCTTTTAATGGAGGGGCGCGCGGGGAAAACATACCTTCTTCAAGGCGAGGGAGGTTGCAGCGGGACGAACTGTGCATAAAATCGAGACCTCCGTCGCGGCAAGGGAAGGAGGCTCCGCCGCGCTGCTGCTCCCCAACTGCCTCTTCTGAATGGGCGCCGCCGCGCTGCTGCTCTCCAACTGCCGGAGGGATCGCAGCCGCGCCAAGTACCGGCGACCGGGCGATCGCAGGAGCCGACGACCGGCTGCTTGCTGCTCTCCACGACGTCCCTCTGGTTGCAGAAAATAGTTGCGGCGAGCGAAGAGGGACAGAGGCGAGAGAGGGAGGGGAGAGGGAGGGCGGAGGCGAGAGATTTCGACGAGGCGCGGCGAGATCAGAATAGGTTTTTCGAAGCCGAAGAACGGGTTTAATAAAAAAAAATTGACGTGGATGTGCCACGAGAGCAGTCCGTACGATTCCGGAAAAAATTGGTCCGTAATTTAACAAATCTCTATATCAGATTTGTTAAATTACGGAGGTATTATTTAAACAATAGGTGATTCACTTCTTCTCGAACTCCAAACATAAATCCTCTAATAAATCCTTATATATGTTCATTCACAAACTTAAAAAATCTAGTTTTCCTTAAAATGAATAAAGACATACATATTGATGGCTAGATGCAATGGAAGTAAAAGGAAAGAAATAATACAAGCAACAAACCTTTTTGATGGTATTACTTAAACCATAACCTTTTTGATGGTATTACTTAATCAATAACCTTTTTGACGAACTGTGCTTGGCAAAAACAAGAAAAAAAGGGCAAAGGATTGAACAACACATAATCTTTTGATGGTATTACGTAAACAATAACCTTTTTGACGAGGGCAAACCGTCGCGGCTATTTTCTTTTGTTATTGAAGTCGTTTTCAAGAAGGAAATCATAAAATCGAACTCTTATGCATAAAATCGAGACCTAGCTTTGTCACGGAAATGGAGGGGGGGGGGGGGGGGGGAACATACCTTCTTCGAGGCGAGGGAGGTTGCAGCGGGACGAACTGTGCATAAAATCGAGACCTAGTTTTTTAATGGGCAAAAGCGCTTCGAATAACCTTTTTGACGAACTGTGCTTGGCAAAAACAAGAAAAAAAAGGGCAAAGGATTGAACAACACATAATCTTTTAATGGAGGGGCGCGCGGGGAAAACATACCTTCTTCAAGGCGAGGGAGGTTGCAGCGGGACGAACTGTGCATAAAATCGAGACCTCCGTCGCGGCAAGGGAAGGAGGCTCCGCCGCGCTGCTGCTCCCCAACTGCCTCTTCTGAATGGGCGCCGCCGCGCTGCTGCTCTCCAACTGCCGGAGGGATCGCAGCCGCGCCAAGTACCGGCGACCGGGCGATCGCAGGAGCCGACGACCGGCTGCTTGCTGCTCTCCACGACGTCCCTCTGGTTGCAGAAAATAGTTGCGGCGAGCGAAGAGGGACAGAGGCGAGAGAGGGAGGGGAGAGGGAGGGCGGAGGCGAGAGATTTCGACGAGGCGCGGCGAGATCAGAATAGGTTTTTCGAAGCCGAAGAACGGGTTTAATAAAAAAAAATTGACGTGGATGTGCCACGAGAGCAGTCCGTACGATTCCGGAAAAAATTGGTCCGTAATTTAACAAATCTCTATATCAGATTTGTTAAATTACGGAGGTATTATTTAAACAATAGGTGATTCACTTCTTCTCGAACTCCAAACATAAATCCTCTAATAAATCCTTATATATGTTCATTCACAAACTTAAAAAATCTAGTTTTCCTTAAAATGAATAAAGACATACATATTGATGGCTAGATGCAATGGAAGTAAAAGGAAAGAAATAATACAAGCAACAAACCTTTTTGATGGTATTACTTAAACCATAACCTTTTTGATGGTATTACTTAATCAATAACCTTTTTGACGAACTGTGCTTGGCAAAAACAAGAAAAAAAGGGCAAAGGATTGAACAACACATAATCTTTTGATGGTATTACGTAAACAATAACCTTTTTGACGAGGGCAAACCGTCGCGGCTATTTTCTTTTGTTATTGAAGTCGTTTTCAAGAAGGAAATCATAAAATCGAACCCTTATGCATAAAATCGAGACCTAGCTTTGTCACGGAAATGGAGGGGGGGGGGGGGGGGGAACATACCTTCTTCGAGGCGAGGGAGGTTGCAGCGGGACGAACTGTGCATAAAATCGAGACCTAGTTTTTTAATGGGCAAAAGCGCTTCGAATAACCTTTTTGACGAACTGTGCTTGGCAAAAACAAGAAAAAAAGGGCAAAGGATTGAACAACACATAATCTTTTAATGGAGGGGCGCGCGGGGAAAACATACCTTCTTCAAGGCGAGGGAGGTTGCAGCGGGACGAACTGTGCATAAAATCGAGACCTCCGTCGCGGCAAGGGAAGGAGGCTCCGCCGCGCTGCTGCTCCCCAACTGCCTCTTCTGAATGGGCGCCGCCGCGCTGCTGCTCTCCAACTGCCGGAGGGATCGCAGCCGCGCCAAGTACCGGCGACCGGGCGATCGCAGGAGCCGACGACCGGCTGCTTGCTGCTCTCCACGACGTCCCTCTGGTTGCAGAAAATAGTTGCGGCGAGCGAAGAGGGACAGAGGCGAGAGAGGGAGGGGAGAGGGAGGGCGGAGGCGAGAGATTTCGACGAGGCGCGGCGAGATCAGAATAGGTTTTTCGAAGCCGAAGAACGGGTTTAATAAAAAAAAATTGACGTGGATGTGCCACGAGAGCAGTCCGTACGATTCCGGAAAAAATTGGTCCGTAATTTAACAAATCTGTATATATATATATATATATATATATCAGAAGTGATCCTGTGCGGACCACTTCTGCGGACCAACTGCGGACGACACCTGCGTGGCTGCGGCGTCGCGCTGCTCGTCTTCGTGGCCTGAAGCCAGCGTGGCGTCGCGACGTCTTGAAGCCGCGTGATTTCATTTTCGCAACTCCATTCCTCGCGCCCGCCCGAAGCCCTCTTTCTTCTCTCGCGAACCCTAAGCTCTCTCGCGAACCTTGCGCGACTCCCTCTCTCGCGCCTGCCCCTGCCTCTCTCTCGGCGATCCCCCACCGCCGAGGCGAACCCTCGCCCGCAGCAAACCCTCGCCCTCGGCGATCCCCCACTGAGCTCGTGTCGACGCCGTCCCATCCCTCGGCACTGTGCTAGGATCCTACGAGCGGAAACCCTAGGCGAAACAAGAGGATCCCTCCCGCCTGCGGAAACCCTAGAGCTCGTGCCATATTCTGGGGAAAGCAACAGAAGGTAAAGAGTATACAAACTGATGATTTCCTCTGCCACAATTAACATCTGATGTGGATACTGGAAGCCTCCCACCCTTGCTTCCCACAAGATTGTGGAGATCAATTGGATTCGGTTTTACTAGCATGCATTCACAGGGGAGCTTAGAACCTCATGCAAATGGAAATCTTCATGGAGAAGATGATGCAAAGGATGAAAATTGGTATGTCTTATTAAACTTCATTTTACACTGTTTTTTTTTCAAAAAAAAAAAATTCATTTTCTCTTTTCTATTATGTTTCTTGTAAGCATGATACAGTTATCATACTCCTAATGATCACAATATTTGATTTAACTTCATTTAACTTCTTCTATTGATTGATGCTTATCAGTGGACCACAAATTTTCAGATATGCCTACCCACCTTATCGTTTATTACATCGTTCTAAGTCATTCTTGACCTTTTAATGCGAATAACACCTGCAGGTGCAATTGTCAGATTCAAATGCATTAATTACATGGACATGCTCCAGATGTAAAGATTTGACTGAGGTTTGTAGTTTTTTTTTATAATTTTAATTTTGTTTATTTGATAGTATTTGGGATCCATGAATAGCTTAGATCTGCAATTATTAGAGTTTTCTAATTTTTTTTTAACTCACACAAATAGCTGGTGAAACTAACAAGAAATCTATAACAGGGTTTTCAGGTGATAGAACTGATTGTTGATATTCAGAATTGTTTGCAGGTGTGTTCTTTCTACATTACTCTGATTGATAACTAATTTCATCCCGTTCATTCCATGCATGAACTTACCATAATTATGCCACTGTATTAAAATGTTGCTATTAGGATGATGCACGATAACTTTATTAGCTAACTATCACTTTAAGCTGAATGCTAGATCCCTAGAAGATTTCTGACTTTGGGATTTTTCTTTCTGCTTATCTGTAATGTGGATTTAGTTTAGCTTGAAAATTCATCTTAATTGACTGAAGCAGGTTATGAACCAAAATTATCTTCTGTAATTATTGAAAATTCTGTGATTTGACTGTAATGAGCAGTTTGAGTTGTTCACTGCTCCAGATTTTTGTTAGCCGACCTTTTTTCTTACTATGCTTCCATTAATTAGTCATGCTTTTTTTTTTGGCTTTCTTGAAGAGATTCAGAGTTCTACCTTCTAAAATTCTGATTGTTTTTTCTTGCATAGTCAAGCTGTTTGCCATAGCAAGTGTATTTTACTTCTGAATTCCCTTGTATTTTATTTCTATACTAGCATTCGCAACTGGATCGAAGACCTCCTGTGGAAACAGCTAGATCTGAATTATCCAGACATGCCTGATGCTATGGTATTCTAAGATAATTTAGATTTTGTGTCAAAGAATAAGGAAGACTTGTAAAGTCTCGTCTTGTAAATGTGTACTAATAATTTCTAATCATATATTTTTTGTGTAGCTAAAGGTGCACCATGGTTTTTATGCTGCTTACCATAACACAACCCTTCGTCCTGGCGTTGTTAGCGCAGTTCAAAGGGCTAAGGAATTATTCGGAGATATTCCTGTCATCGCTACTGGGCATTCAATGGGAGGAGCAATTGCTTCATTCTGTGCACTTGATCTGGCTGTAAGTTCCCACATTTCTTGTATGGTTTTATGCATTTATTATTCTGTACTGTACTATTGTTGCATTTAGTTCACTCTCCTATTAGCTGCAAACTGATTTATTTAATGGGAGAAGCACCGTAGTTTTAGTTTTTTTCTCCATAATAGCTGCAAACTGATTTGCACAAAAAACTAATAAAATTTTTAGGTGTAAAATAGTTTAAGACCATCCATTTTGTACTTTCAGGTGTAAAAAGACATTTTTTGGTCCTAAATGTTGCTGCAAGTTAATTTTCAATGAAATGTCTTCTATGCCATTTTCATAGCACAAATTGCGTTCCAAATTAGCTTGCCTGGTGAAAATCACAAATTTATCCCATGTGTAGCTTTGAGACAACCTAAGTTGAGTATTTCTAGTTTTAAATATTACCACAAGATGATATGCAAATCAACTTACGACCATTGGAGTTGTGATGGGAGACGCTGTGCAGAATTGAGAAGGGTAAGCATCTTGGAGTTGTGATGGGAGACACGGTGGGCGAGCATCACTCTTAGTTTTTTAAGCCTCCACCAGACTACTATCTGCAAGATGATTGGTAGTGAGGGCTTTGTGTGCTAGGATTCTGCCCCTTTGTTTTGAGATCTTTATTTCGGTGGATGATACATTGTTTCAATGTGGTAAATTGTAAGCCGCCTCCTCTTTCTCCTCTTGTATTTCGGTGGATGATACATTGTTTCAATATGATTATATCTTTGATACGAGAAATGTGTTATGATTAACATACTTTGACCTACATTTCAATTCATGTTTTGTGAATTTTTATCAGGTATGGATCCATAACAGCAAAGTGAGTAGTACTCTTGTTTATATTGTCGAGAAGATTTGTGATGAATCTGGTGAAGATCCTTCCCGCAGCAGGTATGCGATACTTTTTTGATATTGCTGCCTTGGTTCAGTTTGATTTCTTTGCTGAGGCATGCTCCATTCATCTTTCCCATCGAAGGTCTGTAACTGGGAACAGCATCATGGATCACCTCACGTACATGGGGGTCGACATGCAGGCGGATAGTTCAGACTCCTGTGGAATTGTGCTCTACAACGATGAAACGTTACATTGCCATAAAGATCTTGCAAGAAACTGTCTTATCAAAGTGACCAATTGTTAAATCAGTTGTGCTAACAATTACTGATGTAGATGTGTCTACTGACATCGAGTAGCATTGCAGAAGATGAAAGAAAACAATAAAACTACGAGAGCAAATGCCTGTAAATAGTTATTATTCAATGTCAGCGACATTTATATCTTTGCATGTTTTTCTATAGATTTTAGAGAGAACTTAGACAAGAAAAGAAAATTCATTTTGAGAATTGGTGAGATCTTTCAGTTGATACTTTTCCGATAAGTGATGATACAGCTGCCACCATGATTTCAAAATCCTCATCGTCGGCACTTGCAAAACATCCTTTGAAGTGCGTGGTGTCTTCTTAGTGTGCCTTTATTGCATCTCGACTGGAATAAGCATGTTGAAGAACATTTTCTCCTTGCAAAAACATCACCCCGGCATAGAACTCTCCTCATCTGAAACATCTTGATGCACGACAGGGGAGAGGTGAGCAACATCTCTAGCAACCAAGTGGCCGCGAGAGACCAGAGAGGAACTACCCCGGTCTTCTGCTACATAAAGACCTTCCTCCAATAACCTGCGGGACACAAGGTGGGTTGACATAACAGACCAATGGTATTTATTAGCAACTGTAACATCATAGAAAGTGAGTGATTCAAGATTCATCCAATATGACAGTGAGCAGTGTGACACAATTTAGTAACTGAATCACTGAAAGAAACGTTTCAACGTGCAAGTCAGCAACAAATACACAAATAATCTTTACAAATGGACTCTCTCTCTCTCTCTCTCCCTGGAAGATTCATGTTCTTTCTGTTGATGTACAGCAAGTTTGAGAGCCAGCAAAGGTAAACATAGAAATTTTCTTCCACCCTTTCTTCGATAAAAATTGAAGCAGGGCACCATCAGGGTCTATCATCCGTCGTAAGATCTTGAAGCTCGAGTATAAACATGAAGTTGTCTTGGGCTATATAACGCATTTGGGATTTCTGCAAGTAAAATGCATCTAGTTAGTTATGTTAAGGAACACATCAAACAGAGATCAAAGAGGATGTTGGTGTTCTCAATGCATTGAATTTTGGAGGTTGAAACTATTTGTAGGTCCTGCTCCACTGAGACTGAAACTTGGGTTCAAAGGAATAATTATTCTAATAAGTCTCATGAGATAAATATTTCCATGTTTGATCGAAAAAACTAATTTAAACTACTACCTCATAAAATTGTGATTCCCCTATTCATGTAGTTATTCCTTCATTTGCATGAGTCAAGTATACTGGCATGCCAATTGGGAGGATAGTCAATGAGACAGATGAATTAAATAGGGAGGGTTGGATTAAGCGAGCTAACTAGGCCAAACTAGCTAGTCATGTTCGTTGAACCAAAGAGGTCGAGTAAGTTGATTTGGCAGGCCAGTCCGAATCAACAAGTTATTGGCTCCATGAACTTGAGTAGATCAACAAGCAAGCGCTGGGACAAGATAAAATCTGTCCACAAAGTAAATATTGACAAAGTAGTTAACATAAACACCTTTTTAAATGTGGATAGACTATATTAAACTAGAAGCAGCAAGAGCGACAAGTTATTAGGTACAAGAAAATTCTTACTATAAGCACAAGGCGTCTTGTCTGGTCTGTAGTCTTCAGTGGATCATCAGGATCAGCAAGCATGGAATTCAAGTTAAAGAAATCATGGGATTCAAGTTTTAAAAGAAAAAAAAATCAAAAAGATAGTTGATTCCAGTACATTTACAGATGGAAGGAGAAAATTTATTTGTAGCCAAAGACAAAAGAAACATCCAGTTGATCCGAACAAAACACTATTAATGGACATCTTGTTATATATCTTAGGATATATGGTGTGAATGGAAAAGAGGTGGAGGGACTTTTAGTCCCACATTGTTACTTTCTCTTGAGTAGAAAGTGAGGAGGAGAATAAAAGGGCCCCCTTGAGAGGGGGGGTTTTAGTCCCACATTGGGAGTTTAAGGCAAAATATTTGGTTTATATTGTATCACAAGCATGGTAGTTGTGAACAAATGCTAGGGGAGAGGCTCTCTCTCACGCGTGGGTGCGCAGGGGGGGTGCAAATCCAGGGCCCGGATTTGTACTGAACCAAGTGAACTCGTGTGCATGCACGACCCGCGCACGTCGAATGTCGGACCGGTCGGGGCAAAATTTGTCCAAGCAGATGAACCAAAGTTTTGCCAATTTGATTTTTGCTCGAATGTAACTGATGCATTAATTTTGTTTAATGCGAGATCAGTAACCCCCAGACGTTTGGATCTGGTCGGGTAAATGCCATTAAATGACGATTAATTCGTCATTTAATACTGCGAGGTCTGAGCCTATAAAAGGAGGCCGTGACCGAGAGCAAAGAGAGACGCACAGGCAGAGACGCAGTGCGAAATTCTTCTCCACTCCACCTCGCTCCCGACCCCGCTGATAGCAGTCGGGTACCTCCTCAGTTCGCCACGAGCAACGAGTGCTCCGTTGTGCCCGTGGTCTGCTGTTGTATCCTGAGAGACGGAAGTCCATCTGAGCCTCGAAGCACCGCCGGAGGAGGACGAATCTGTTTCAAGGAAACTGCGCTGCGCAGGCCTCAGCAACTCCCCGGTCGGGAGACGTCCTACTGCTGTTCGGGAGATTCCGGTCGGGAAACTCCACTCGGAAACCTCTCTCGGCCTTCCAGTCGGGAGCTCGATCGGCCGACCGACAGTTCCACCCGGGAGCTCACTCGGCTTCACCCGGGAGCTCACTCGGTCATTCGGGAGCTCACTCGGCCGCTAAGGAAGCTTCACTCGGGAGCTCACTCGGCCACTCGGGAGCTCACTCGGCCGCTCGGGAAACGTCACTCGGGAGCTCACTCGGCCACTCGGGAGCTCACTCGGCCGCTCGGGAAAACCTGCTCGGGTCGGGAGATTCCACTCGGACCTCACTCGGCCACTCGGATCTCACTCGGCAGCTTCGGTTTTCAACTCGGCCACTCAACAGAGATAAGTTGAAATTGTTTTTGTAATTTCAATTCAGTATAAAAACTCGGAAAATCCTCCAACAATCTTGAAACAGAATCGATTCTGTTGAGATGGCCACGGAACGTGTTGAGGTGAAACAGACTCATCACCAGGCCCCCTCCGCCCCGATCGGGAATGCCCCGATCAACCATGGGGAAAAGCCAGAGAAGTTCACTGGGTTGAACTTCAAAAGGTGGCAGCAGAAGATGCTCTTCTACCTGACCACGCTCAATTTGGCTCGGTTCTTGACCGAGGACCCTCCCGAGCAAGCTGAGGCTGCTGTGGTAGAGGCTTGGACTCATTCTGAGTACCTATGCCGAAACTACATTCTCAACTGTCTGGCCGACTCGCTGTATGTTGTGTACAGCACGAAGAGAACGGCTAAGGAGCTATGGGAGTCCCTGGACAAGAAATATAAGTCGGAGGATGCTGGGGCCAAAAAGTTCATCGTGGGCCGATTCTTGGACTACAAGATGGTTGACACTAAGACTGTGATCAGCCAAGTCCAAGAGCTTCAGGTGATCCTACATGAGATCCACTCAGAAGGTATGGTTCTGAGTGAAACCTTCCAAGTAGCAGCCATCATTGAGAAGCTGCCCCCCGGCTGGAAGGATTTCAAGAACTATCTGAAGCACAAACGGAAAGAGATGAACGTGGAGGAACTTGTTGTGAGACTTCGCATCGAAGAAGACAACAAGGGTTCGGAGAGAAAACTATTCTCTCAGGCTACTGTGAAAGCCAACGTGGTCGAGCACGGACAAAGCTCGAAACGGAAGAATTCTAAATCTTCCAAGCTGGCACCCAAAGGAGGCATCGCCAAGAAGTTCTCTGGGAAGTGCTACAACTGTGGCAAAGTGGGCCACAAATCTTCGGAATGTAAGAAACCGAAGAAGAAGCAGGAGGCCAACCTGAACGAGGGACCAGAAATGGAAGACCTCTGCGCTGTGGTCTCCGAGTTGAACCTGGTGGGTTCAAACCCGCGGCAATGGTGGATCGATACTGGAGCCACCAGACATGTATGCTGTAATAAGGAGCTGCTCCACAATTTTGAAGAAATTAGTGGAGAGAAGCTGTTCATGGGGAACTCGGCAACCTCGGACATCGTGGGCCAAGGGAAGGTGGTGCTGAAGATGACCTCGGGCAAGGACCTGACTCTAACCAATGTACTGTATGTTCCGGAGATTCGAAAGAATCTAGTGTCCGGATCACTCTTAAGCAAGCATGGCTTTCGCATTGTGTTTGAGTCCGACAGAGTTGTTCTGTCGAAGAAGGGAATGTTTGTAGGAAAGGGCTATGTATCTGATGGGCTGTTTAAGCTCAGTGTAATGGCCATTAAGCCTAAGATAAATAAAACTGAAAGCTCTTCCACTTATATGCTTGAGTCTTCGTGTTTATGGCATGGTAGACTAGGACATGTGAATTACGATGTGATTCGTAGATTAATGAACATGCAAAGCATACCGACATTCCACCTTGACCCGACACACAAGTGTGAGACTTGTGTTGAAGCGAAGTTGACTAGGTCATCCTTTCAACACGTTGAAAGAAGCACCGAACCTCTCGGCCTAATTCACACCGACGTATGTGACCTTAAAGGCACACCGACGCGTGGTGGGAATAAGTACTTCATCACTTTTGTAGATGATAACACAAAATATTGTTATGTGTATCTTCTCAAAAGCAAGGATGAAGCTATAGAGAAATTCATTCTCTATAAGAATGAGGTTGAAAACCAACTTAATAAGAAAATTAAGGTGGTTCGAAGTGACCGAGGTGGTGAATATGTATCACCATTCGCTGAGTTGTGTGCTGAACATGGGATCAGACACGAGACAACAGCTCCTTATACCCCTCAGCAGAATGGGATTGCTGAGCGAAAGAATAGAACTCTTAAGGAGATGATGAATGCTCTTCTATTGAGCTCTGGACTGCCAGACTCGATGTGGGGGGAAGCTGTGTTAACAGCTAATTACCTTTTAAATAAGGTCCCTCGGAAGAAAATACATAAGAGTCCTTATGAGTTATGGAATGGAAGACAACCATCCTACAAATACTTGCGAGTGTGGGGGTGTCTTGCCAAAGTTTTGGTGCCTGATCCAAAAAGGGTTAAGATAGGACCAAAAACTGTTGATTGCATATTTATTGGATATGCACATAACAGCAGTGCATATCGGTTTTGCGTTTATGAATCACAATTACCGGATATACACAAGAACTCGATAATAGAATCGAGAAATGCCTCATTCTTCGAGCATGTATTTCCATATAAGACCCGAGAGGATGCTAGCTCCTCAAAAAGGGTAAAGGAAATATCAGAGGAAGAAGAAGAGGAAGATGAACCAGTTGAGAATGCACCTCGACGGAGTAAGAGAGCTCGGGTGGAAAAATCTTATGGATCAGATTTTATCACTTTCATACTGGAAGGTGAACCCCAAAGCTACTCAGAAGCTGTGAACTCCTCTGAGGGACCTCACTGGAAAGAGGCAATTGCATCTGAGATAGAATCTATCTTGCAAAATCACACGTGGGAACTTGTGGACCTTCCTCCGGGAAGTAAACCATTAGGTTGCAAGTGGATTTTCAAGAAGAAGATAAGATCAGATGGCACAATTGACAAGTATAAGGCCAGGTTGGTAATTAAAGGTTACCGACAGAAAGAAGGCCTTGATTACTTTGATACATATTCTCCTGTGTCGAGAATAACGTCCATTAGAGTGTTGTTAGCTATTGCTGCTCTATGGAACCTGGAAATACATCAGATGGATGTAAAGACGGCCTTTCTAAACGGAGATTTAGAAGAGGAAATCTATATGGAGCAACCAGAGGGGTTTTCTGTGCCAGGACAGAACAACCAGGTTTGCAAATTGGTAAAGTCTTTATACGGCTTGAAGCAAGCTCCAAAGCAGTGGCATGAGAAATTTGATAATGCCATGCGAGAAGGTGGATTCAAAATCAATGAATGTGATAAATGTGTCTACTCGAAAGCTACAGAAGATGACTTTGTCATCTTGTGCTTGTATGTAGACGACATACTTATCATTGGGAGTAATGATAAGATAATCAAATCCACGAAAGACATGTTGAACTCAAGATTTGACATGAAAGACATGGGCCTAGCTGATGTGATTCTAGGAATCAAGATTCTTAGAACAGCTGAAGGACTTGTTCTTAGTCAGTCCCACTACGTGGACAAGATTCTTGAGAAATTCACCAATGGTGATACTGCGTTGGCACGAACGCCGATAGATACAAGCCAACATCTATCGAAAAATCGAGGCGAAAGAATCTCTCAGGTAGAGTACGCTCGGGTGATTGGAAGTCTGATGTACTTGATGAATTGTACACGACCAGACTTAGCCTACGCAGTAAGCAAATTGAGTAGATACACGAGTAATCCCGGTGTTGAGCACTGGAAAGGGATAACAAGAGTACTAAGGTACTTGAGATATACTCGTGGAAATGGACTGCACTATATGAGATATCCTGCTGTTATCGAAGGATACAGCGATGCGAGTTGGATATCTGATATAAAAGACTCGAAGTCTACGAGTGGTTATGTGTTCACTCTGGGAAGTGCAGCCATTTCATGGAAATCTTCTAAGCAAACCGTAATAACCAGATCCACGATGGAGTCTGAGTTTGTAGCTCTTGACAAATGTGGTGAAGAGGCTGAATGGCTACGGCAATTCTTAGAAGATGTACCGAGATGGCCTAAACCCGTGCCGGCAATCTGCATACATTGTGATAGTCAATCTGCAATTGGTCGGGCACAAAGCCATCTATATAATGGTAAGTCTAGACATATACGTCGAAGACACAATACCATTAAACAACTACTCTCAACTGGAGTTATCACTGTTGACTATGTGAAGTCAAAGGATAACTTAGCAGATCCGCTAACCAAAGGGTTAAATCGAGAGTTAGTTGCAAGCTCATCAAGGAGGATGGGTTTGATGCCGATAGAAAATGTTGGTGCAAAGGAAACCCAACCTATGCAGACTGGAGATCCCAAGAACTAGGTTCAAAGGGACAACCTAATTGCACTGACAAAAGTGTTCACTATAAGGGAATGACCCTTTGAAACAGTGAAGGATGAAGGTTAAGCATACGGCTTTTAATGATTCAATAGAGTTACGTGGAAAACTCTTAAGAGATCACCTATGTGAGAAAGAAGTGGGGCCGCTTCGAAGAGAATTGGAGGCACAATTCTTAGAACTTCTCGCAGAATCAGGCGTGTTCATGGCCAAGAAAGAACACACTCATGAGAACTGAGGTGTATCAGGGAGAGTCCTGGGTGAGATGTGTCAATGCTTACACAAACGGCAGCACAGTTCAAGGACATCGTGTCTACTGTCAGCCAGGAAGCAAACAGATCTGCACAAGGGAAGGTTCAAAGGGTGAAACCTACCTATCCTATACACGACTCAACTGCTGAATGCTATCACCATGTTTCCATTCATGTGGGGGATTGTTATATATCTTAGGATATATGGTGTGAATGGAAAAGAGGTGGAGGGACTTTTAGTCCCACATTGTTACTTTCTCTTGAGTAGAAAGTGAGGAGGAGAATAAAAGGGCCCCCTTGAGAGGGGGGGCTTTAGTCCCACATTGGGAGTTTAAGGCAAAATATTTGGTTTATATTGTATCACAAGCATGGTAGTTGTGAACAAATGCTAGGGGAGAGGCTCTCTCTCACGCGTGGGTGCGCAGGGGGGGTGCAAATCCAGGGCCCGGATTTGTACTGAACCAAGTGAACTCGTGTGCATGCACGACCCGCGCACGTCGAATGTCGGACCGGTCGGGGCAAAATTTGTCCAAGCAGATGAACCAAAGTTTTGCCAATTTGATTTTTGCTCGAATGTAACTGATGCATTAATTTTGTTTAATGCGAGATCAGTAACCCCCAGACGTTTGGATCTGGTCGGGTAAATGCCATTAAATGACGATTAATTCGTCATTTAATACTGCGAGGTCTGAGCCTATAAAAGGAGGCCGTGACCGAGAGCAAAGAGAGACGCACAGGCAGAGACGCAGTGCGAAATTCTTCTCCACTCCACCTCGCTCCCGACCCCGCTGATAGCAGTCGGGTACCTCCTCAGTTCGCCACGAGCAACGAGTGCTCCGTTGTGCCCGTGGTCTGCTGTTGTATCCTGAGAGACGGAAGTCCATCTGAGCCTCGAAGCACCGCCGGAGGAGGACGAATCTGTTTCAAGGAAACTGCGCTGCGCAGGCCTCAGCAACTCCCCGGTCGGGAGACGTCCTACTGCTGTTCGGGAGATCCCGGTCGGGAAACTCCACTCGGAAACCTCTCTCGGCCTTCCAGTCGGGAGCTCATCGGCCCGACAGTTCACCGGGAGCTCACTCGGCTCACCCGGGAGCTCACTCGGTCATCGGGAGCTCACTCGGCCCTGGAACTTCACTCGGGAGCTCACTCGGCCACTCGGGAGCTCACTCGGCCGCTCGGGAAACGTCACTCGGGAGCTCACTCGGCCACTCGGGAGTCTCACTCGGCCACTCGGGAAAACCTGCTCGGGTCGGGAGATTCCACTCGGACCTCACTCGGCCACTCGGATCTCACTCGGCAGCTTCGGTTTTCAACTCGGCCACTCAACAGAGATAAGTTGAAATTGTTTTTGTAATTTCAATTCAGTATAAAAACTCGGAAAAATCCTCCAACAATCTTGAAACAGATCGATTCTGTTGAGATGGCCACGGAACGTGTTGAGGTGAAACAGACTCATCACCAGGCCCCCTCCGCCCCGATCGGGAATGCCCCGATCAACCATGGGGAAAAGCCAGAGAAGTTCACTGGGTTGAACTTCAAAGGTGGCAGCAGAAGATGCTCTTCTACCTGACCACGCTCAATTTGGCTCGGTTCTTGACCGAGGACCCTCCCGAGCAAGCTGAGGCTGCTGTGGTAGAGGCTTGGACTCATTCTGAGTACCTATGCCGAAACTACATTCTCAACTGTCTGGCCGACTCGCTGTATGTTGTGTACAGCACGAAGAGAACGGCTAAGGAGCTATGGGAGTCCCTGGACAAGAAATATAAGTCGGAGGATGCTGGGGCCAAAAAGTTCATCGTGGGCCGATTCTTGGACTACAAGATGGTTGACACTAAGACTGTGATCAGCCAAGTCCAAGAGCTTCAGGTGATCCTACATGAGATCCACTCAGAAGGTATGGTTCTGAGTGAAACCTTCCAAGTAGCAGCCATCATTGAGAAGCTGCCCCCCGGCTGGAAGGATTTCAAGAACTATCTGAAGCACAAACGGAAAGAGATGAACGTGGAGGAACTTGTTGTGAGACTTCGCATCGAAGAAGACAACAAGGGTTCGGAGAGAAAACTATTCTCTCAGGCTACTGTGAAAGCCAACGTGGTCGAGCACGGACAAAGCTCGAAACGGAAGAATTCTAAATCTTCCAAGCTGGCACCCAAAGGAGGCATCGCCAAGAAGTTCTCTGGGAAGTGCTACAACTGTGGCAAAGTGGGTCACAAATCTTCGGAATGTAAGAAACCGAAGAAGAAGCAGGAGGCCAACCTGAACGAGGGACCAGAAATGGAAGACCTCTGCGCTGTGGTCTCTGAGTTGAACCTGGTGGGTTCAAACCCGCGGCAATGATGGATCGATACTGGAGCCACCAGACATGTATGCTGTAATAAGGAGCTGCTCCACAATTTTGAAGAAATTAGTGGAGAGAAGCTGTTCATGGGGAACTCGGCAACCTCGGACATCGTGGGCCAAGGGAAGGTGGTGCTGAAGATGACCTCGGGCAAGGACCTGACTCTAACCAATGTACTGTATGTTCCGGAGATTCGAAAGAATCTAGTGTCCGGATCACTCTTAAGCAAGCATGGCTTTCGCATTGTGTTTGAGTCCGACAAAGTTGTTCTGTCGAAGAAGGGAATGTTTGTAGGAAAGGGCTATGTATCTGATGGGCTGTTTAAGCTCAGTGTAATGGCCATTAAGCCTAAGATAAATAAAACTGAAAGCTCTTCCACTTATATGCTTGAGTCTTCGTGTTTATGGCATGGTAGACTAGGACATGTGAATTACGATGTGATTCGTAGATTAATGAACATGCAAAGCATACCGACATTCCACCTTGACCCGACACACAAGTGTGAGACTTGTGTTGAAGCGAAGTTGACTAGGTCATCCTTTCAACACGTTGAAAGAAGCACCGAACCTCTCGGCCTAATTCACACCGACGTATGTGACCTTAAAGGCACACCGACGCGTGGTGGGAATAAGTACTTCATCACTTTTGTAGATGATAACACAAAATATTGTTATGTGTATCTTCTCAAAAGCAAGGATGAAGCTATAGAGAAATTCATTCTCTATAAGAATGAGGTTGAAAACCAACTTAATAAGAAAATTAAGGTGGTTCGAAGTGACCGAGGTGGTGAATATGTATCACCATTCGCTGAGTTGTGTGCTGAACATGGGATCAGACACGAGACAACAGCTCCTTATACCCCTCAGCAGAATGGGATTGCTGAGCGAAAGAATAGAACTCTTAAGGAGATGATGAATGCTCTTCTATTGAGCTCTGGACTGCCAGACTCGATGTGGGGGGAAGCTGTGTTAACAGCTAATTACCTTTTAAATAAGGTCCCTCGGAAGAAAATACATAAGAGTCCTTATGAGTTATGGAATGGAAGACAACCATCCTACAAATACTTGCGAGTGTGGGGGTGTCTTGCCAAAGTTTTGGTGCCTGATCCAAAAAGGGTTAAGATAGGACCAAAAACTGTTGATTGCATATTTATTGGATATGCACATAACAGCAGTGCATATCGGTTTTGCGTTTATGAATCACAATTATCGGATATACACAAGAACTCGATAATAGAATCGAGAAATGCCTCATTCTTCGAGCATGTATTTCCATATAAGACACGAGAGGATGTTAGCTCCTCAAAAAGGGTAAAGGAAATATCAGAGGAAGAAGAAGAGGAAGATGAACCAGTTGAGAATGCACCTCGACGGAGTAAGAGAGCTCGGGTGGAAAAATCTTATGGATCAGATTTTATCACTTTCATACTGGAAGGTGAACCCCAAAGCTACTCAGAAGCTGTGAACTCCTCTGAGGGACCTCACTGGAAAGAGGCAATTGCATCTGAGATAGAATCTATCTTGCAAAATCACACGTAGGAACTTGTGGACCTTCCTCCGGGAAGTAAACCATTAGGTTGCAAGTGGATTTTCAAGAAGAAGATAAGATCAGATGGCACAATTGACAAGTATAAGGCCAGGTTGGTAATTAAAGGTTACCGACAGAAAGAATGCCTTGATTACTTTGATACATATTCTCCTGTGTCGAGAATAACGTCCATTAGAGTGTTGTTAGCTATTGCTGCTCTATGGAACCTGGAAATACATCAGATGGATGTAAAGACGGCCTTTCTAAACGGAGATTTAGAAGAGGAAATCTATATGGAGCAACCAGAGGGGTTTTCTGTGCCAGGACAGAACAACCAGGTTTGCAAATTGGTAAAGTCTTTATACGGCTTGAAGCAAGCTCCAAAGCAGTGGCATGAGAAATTTGATAATGCCATGCGAGAAGGTGGATTCAAAATCAATGAATGTGATAAATGTGTCTACTCGAAAGCTACAGAAGATGACTTTGTCATATTGTGCTTGTATGTAGACGACATACTTATCATTGGGAGTAATGATAAGATAATCAAATCCACGAAAGACATGTTGAACTCAAGATTTGACATGAAAGACATGGGCCTAGCTGATGTGATTCTAGGAATCAAGATTCTTAGAACAGCTGAAGGACTTGTTCTTAGTCAGTCCCACTACGTGGACAAGATTCTTGAGAAATTCACCAATGGTGATACTGCGTTGGCACGAACGCTGATAGATACAAGCCAACATCTATCGAAAAATCGAGGCGAAAGAATCTCTCAGGTAGAGTACGCTCGGGTGATTGGAAGTCTGATGTACTTGATGAATTGTACACGACCAGACTTAGCCTACGCAGTAAGCAAATTGAGTAGATACACGAGTAATCCCGGTGTTGAGCACTGGAAAGGGATAACAAGAGTACTAAGGTACTTGAGATATACTCGTGGAAATGGACTGCACTATATGAGATATCCTGCTGTTATCGAAGGATACAGCGATGCGAGTTGGATATCTGATATAAAAGACTCGAAGTCTACGAGTGGTTATGTGTTCACTCTGGGAAGTGCAGCCATTTCATGGAAATCTTCTAAGCAAACCGTAATAACCAGATCCACGATGGAGTCTGAGTTTGTAGCTCTTGACAAATGTGGTGAAGAGGCTGAATGGCTACGGCAATTCTTAGAAGATGTACCGAGATGGCCTAAACCCGTGCCGGCAATCTGCATACATTGTGATAGTCAATCTGCAATTGGTCGGGCACAAAGCCATCTATATAATAGTAAGTCTAGACATATACGTCGAAGACACAATACCATTAAACAACTACTCTCAACTGGAGTTATCACTGTAGACTATGTGAAGTCAAAGGATAACTTAGCAGATCCGCTAACCAAAGGGTTAAATCGAGAGTTAGTTGCAAGCTCATCAAGGAGGATGGGTTTGATGCCGATAGAAAATGTTGGTGCAAAGGAAACCCAACCTATGCAGACTGGAGATCCCAAGAACTAGGTTCAAAGGGACAACCTAATTGCACTGACAAAAGTGTTCACTATAAGGGAATGACCCTTTGAAACAGTGAAGGAGGGAGGTTAAGCATACGGCTTTTAATGATTCAATAGAGTTACGTGGAAAACTCTTAAGAGATCACCTATGTGAGAAAGAAGTGGGGCCGCTTCGAAGAGAATTGAAGGCACAATTCTTAGAGCTTCTCGCAGAATCAGGCGTGTTCATGGCCAAGAAAGAACACACTCATGAGAACTGAGGTGTATCAGGGAGAGTCCTGGGTGAGATGTGTCAATGCTTACACAAACGGCAGCACAGTTCAAGGACATCGTGTCTACTGTCAGCCAGGAAGCAAACAGATCTGCACAAGGGAAGGTTCAAAGGGTGAAACCTACCTATCCTATACACGACTCAACTGCTGAATGCTATCACCATGTTTCCATTCATGTGGGGGATTGTTATATATCTTAGGATATATGGTGTGAATGGAAAAGAGGTGGAGGGACTTTTAGTCCCACATTGTTACTTTCTCTTGAGTAGAAAGTGAGGAGGAGAATAAAAGGGCCCCCTTGAGAGGGGGGGTTTTAGTCCCACATTGGGAGTTTAAGGTAAAATATTTGGTTTATATTGTATCACAAGCATGGTAGTTGTGAACAAATGCTAGGGGAGAGGCTCTCTCTCACGCGTGGGTGCGCAGGGGGGGTGCAAATCCAGGGCCCGGATTTGTACTGAACCAAGTGAACTCGTGTGCATGCACGACCCGCGCACGTCGAATGTCGGACCGGTCGGGGCAAAATTTGTCCAAGCAGATGAACCAAAGTTTTGCCAATTTGATTTTTGCTCGAATGTAACTGATGCATTAATTTTGTTTAATGCGAGATCAGTAACCCCCAGACGTTTGGATCTGGTCGGGTAAATGCCATTAAATGACGATTAATTCGTCATTTAATACTGCGAGGTCTGAGCCTATAAAAGGAGGCCGTGACCGAGAGCAAAGAGAGACGCACAGGCAGAGACGCAGTGCGAAATTCTTCTCCACTCCACCTCGCTCCCGACCCCGCTGATAGCAGTCGGGTACCTCCTCAGTTCGCCACGAGCAACGAGTGCTCCGTTGTGCCCGTGGTCTGCTGTTGTATCCTGAGAGACGGAAGTCCATCTGAGCCTCGAAGCACCGCCGGAGGAGGACGAATCTGTTTCAAGGAAACTGCGCTGCGCAGGCCTCAGCAACTCCCCGGTCGGGAGACGTTCTACTGCTGTTCGGGAGATTCCGGTCGGGAAACTCCACTCGGAAACCTTTCTCGGCCTTCCAGTCGGGAGCTCGATCGGCCGACCGACAGTTCCACCCGGGAGCTCACTCGGCTTCACCCGGGAGCTCACTCGGTCATTCGGGAGCTCACTCGGCCGCTAAGGAAGCTTCACTCGGGAGCTCACTCGGCCACTCGGGAGCTCACTCGGCCGCTCGGGAAACGTCACTCGGGAGCTCACTCGGCCACTCGGGAGCTCACTCGGCCGCTCGGGAAAACCTGCTCGGGTCGGGAGATTCCACTCGGACCTCACTCGGCCACTCGGATCTCACTCGGCAGCTTCGGTTTTCAACTCGGCCACTCAACAGAGATAAGTTGAAATTGTTTTTGTAATTTCAATTCAGTATAAAAACTCGGAAAATCCTCCAACACATCTCTATGTAAATATGTTCATGTCAAGTAGTTACCTCTGAGAAACTCTATAGCTTCATCTAACACCAAGTTAAGAAGCTGATCGTAGCCTTTTAATGTCCCCATCACTGGATCAAGGCAATTACATGGTTAGAGAATTTATTTTCCTTAAGAATGAATTACTGTGTTCCTCAAGTAACTGAATTTACCATACCAAGGTTTGTATATTGGAGTTGGTAAAATCGGTGTACTACATTATAAAAAATAAAATAATATAAAAAAGATAAATTAGTGCAATACCATTCCGATACACGACATTGATAGCCATACCCATGCTTTGACTGACCACATTGTGCCCTCTTGCAAAGGAGAAATTGCAACAGAAACTCACTTGGTATGAACAAGCTCAAAAACTACTAAAGATGCAGGTATAATTTTAAGATAAGAACTAAAATTCATGTAATGGTTGGAAAGACCAAACTCTGGAATGAATGAAAACTAAATAACCAACCTTGTCTTCCCCCTGTCAGCTTCACTTGGACACCCTTGTCGATGAACTTTGCCAAATCTAGAACTGTTTCCTTCCTGCCTGACTAAACAAGTAAACAGAAAACATTAAACAGAGGCCAACAACATCAATGCATTGCAAACGTGCTCCCTATTTCTTCCCCTGTCTTCAAGCTACTGTTTTTTGCCCTAATTATCCTCCCGGCGAGCTCCGCCCTAAATCATTTAGTTTATGCACTTGAGACTTTGAAATAAATATTGACATAACAGTTTGAGTCATTATCCATAAGAATTCTGCAGTTAGATATCATGGTTGTGGCATAATCAAGGAATGGTTGATTCAACGATACTTCAGCAAGGTATGCTAAGAGTGTTTTTGGTTCCAAGCTAACTTGCGTTGTGAATATTACCTGTTGTTTTTATATATAAAATTTTTCACAGGAAGATTAATTATACCATCGTGTGCATGATAATTGTTTTTCCCTTGGCTTTGAGTAATATCATTCTCATCT
>JAGFNQ010002536.1:574227-672877 GCA_024364735.1 Boesenbergia rotunda
GAAAGAGCATGGATTTATTCTGCAAATCTACTCATGTGATGTGCCACAGTGCTACCAGATTAAAGCCTGGCCGAAATTGGATTTGAGTCAAAAAAGAGACTCAAAAAAAAAAAAAAAAGAGTGAGAGAATGTCAAGGGAGAAAAAAATGAAGAAAAAATTCATCAAGAAAGAGGGGGAAAAAAAGCAGATACATTAAAAGTAGCAGTCTTAGCTGTGACTGCTGGCTCACTTTGGCTCTTTCATGTGTGGTTTCTCTCACTGATACATGTGTAACAGGACCAATTAGGCGCAAAAAGTGCCTTGAATTTCATCAAATGATCGTTTTTCTTTTAGTAAGCTCAGTGTTCAGATAATAATGACGATGCCCATAGATGGTTTCAACTTTGAAGTGTAATAAAGCTTTGCTTTCAAAGTCAGAAACAAGAAAATATGTGCCTGCTTTTCTATCTCTCTCTCTTTTTTCCCTTCTTTTTAACACAGTCTCGCTGATTGGAATCAGGTCATGCAATGGAACAGGGACTGAGCTCTGTTTTGAATCTATGCGTCTCGTGAAAAATTATTGAGCTCCAATCAAACAAATCAACCTGGGACAGAAAATGACCCTTGATCCAATTTGGACCATGCAGCAAAGCTTTGTCCCAAGATTGGAGGTAAAGCAAATGTTGCAAATGGCCGTGCAATTTAATGCTTTGAAAAGGAAAAGGAGAAGTTACTATTTCTTTGGAGTTCAAAATGGGAGATTTTCCAACTACTTTCACTATTCTGAATCAGAAATGAACCTCAATTAGGGCAGACGATCGAACTGATTGATTACGTTTCTTTCTCAAACTCACAATGAATATTGTAATATCTGCATCAAGAAATTCAGTGGAGAATGAATCCTATTGATTGAGAGCAGTGCATGCCACGGAGAGTGTTGGGAGCTATGAGATTGCAGTAAAAGGAGGACCATGGCTGGTTAAAGTCTGATATAAATGGAGATTCATATCAAAATGGACCACAAATCAATGGCTCAAATGATCTAAATCTAAATCTTTATTACCACAAAACGTACTTTGTAGTTCTGAAATTTTTTACCTCTGAATAGGTATAGATAATTGATTTCAGAATGCATTCATTTCTTGCCTGTGCAAATTTACAATGCTTTTTATTCCTGCAGGTTCCAGCTTGTGGCCAATAGATACAATAAATACTTTACCATAGAGATTTATTGGCTGTGTAGCTTTTGTTTGGATGTTCGTGCAGTTTCAGCTCCTTTATTCTTTTATGGCTGCAAAAAAAAATATGAAGAAATAATGTTACCGTACCAAATTATTGATCAAAATAAACAAATAAAGTTGTTTATGCAACTTTAATGCGAGATACTCTCAATATGCAGCATGATCTTACTTGCGTTATTAATCAACTAAAGTTGTTACTTATGATTCTTTTAAAAATTTGTTTAATTAAATAAAATTAGTTTGTTCAGGATATTCATGTCTCCCTCCCCACCTTTTTTTTCTACTATTTTTTTATTGAATATTATTATTTGAAAGCAGTTTGGTTTTTCCATCCCCTTCATGGCGTCGATACTTTAGGCCTACAAACCCAAACCTTCCCTTTCCTTTCCTTGTTTATGAATACATCCTCCTCCTTGCTCTTGCACAGTTCGACTCTCTCCAGGGATTACACCCTTTGAAGATGTCCATTCTGTGGGAAGGAGTCGCATTTGGATGAGGGAGGAGGGTAGAGGGAGAAGGACCTTCTTTTTATAGGAATGTTTCCATCTTTACCACTTTCTTCGTGTTTATCCTTCTCTATGGCTCCAAGCAGTGACTATGCGTCTTCTATCCTCTTCTGCGTCGAGGACAACAGTTGCATCCTGGACTTCGATGATGAGGGCGACGACGCAGCGGAGGATAATCAGTTGATTTGGATTTCTGAAACACAAAGGTGCCATTTTTTATGGAGATCCTTTCATCAATTTGCCGCCGCAATCCGATGATTACTTGGGTGTCTTGATTCAGAGGGAGTCCGAGCATATGCCGAGGGAAGACTACGGTGTGAGGTTGCGTTCAGGGGCATTGGACTCGTCCATTCGCAGAGATGCCATCGATTGGATTATGAAGGTAGATTCTTCTGCTAAATCTCCCTCTAGGTTGTTAACACTTAATGTACTTTCTTATGCTTCGCCATAAATTTTGCCGAATTTTGTTGTCAAAGCTCTTCTTGACGTTGTTGAACCTGTGTCACAATTAACTAATCAATATAGGATTTTCTGTTACAGTTTCCTTTTTTTTTTTGTCCCTTTCCATCTGTTTGCTTTGGTGCTGCAAATGGCTTCATGTGTCTCCTTTGGTTATTTATTCATTGTGTTGCTCTACATTACTGCTCTTCTTATCTCTGAATTTTCTTTTGATATATGCATTCTGATAGTTGCATTTGCTTGCACATTGACCAGGTTCATTACCATTATAATTTCGGACCCTTGAGTGCCTACTTATCTGGAAATTATTTGGATCGGTTTCTCTCCAATTATGAGCTTCCAGTAAGAACATTCATGTAATCTTTGGCGCCTTAAGTTGTTAGGTTATTTTGTATCATTCATCTAATTGTTTGATTTGGCCTGCCCTATCTTTGATTGTAGAAAGATAAGGCTTGGATGATACAACTCCTATCTGTAGCTTGCCTATCCTTGGCAGCTAAAATGGAGGAAACCGAAGTTCCTCTGTCCTTCGATTTGCAGGTGGTTAAGATTATAAGTCAGAACTAGGGCAATATGTTCCATTTTTGTGAACTTTGCTGATTTTTTTTTCTTCTTTAAGTAGGTTGGTGAAGCCAAATATGTGTTTGAGGCTAGAACTATTCAGAGAATGGAGCTTCTGGTTTTGAGTACCCTTAAATGGAGGATGCAAGCTGTAACTCCTTTCTCTTTTATGGATTTCTTCCTTCATAAATTCAATGGGGGAAATGTGCAAGACAAAGTGGTGGTGTCTCAGTCAATTGAACTCATATTGAGTATTATTAGAGGTAGAGTTCATCAAAGCCCTAAAATCTGATCTCTCTTTCTTTTATGAATAGAAATTTGACCAGCAAAATCATGCCGGTGTCTTAAAAACTTGTATTATCTCAATCGAAAGCATGTATTTCAATAATACCCAGCAACTAAATAGACTAAAGGGACTAAAATCTAATGTCTACCTCTTAAACACTGAGCAGTGGATGCAAGTTATGATACTATGGCTAAGTCTGAATCTAATGCTATGCAGAAACTGATTTCTTAGCATTCAGATCTTCTGAAATTGCTTCAGCTATCTCACTGCTAGTTTTAGGAACTGTGGATATCGATAAGGCAGTGGCCGGTTGCAGCTATGTTTCTAAGGTATCTGTTTCTAGTATATTCATGTAGTTTTTATTCTCTTAACTAGTTATTTCTTGATTGACATACACCATGTATTTGTTCTCGTATAAAGATCTTTACTTTGATGAACTATGGTTTGCTGCAGGAGAAGGTCATTAGATGCTATCAAACAATTAAGGATATGGAGTTGATGAGTAGTAGGCCACTTAATTATGATAGTATATCATTTGCCCCTATGCCACAAAGCCCGATCGGTGTTCTTGATGCTGTATGCTTGAGCGATAATAGCGATGATATAGCTGCTGAATCACAGGCATTCAACCATAATTCTTCTGCAAGCAAGAGAAGGAGAATAAGCAGGACCTAAATGAGCCTTGCAATAACTACTACTATATTTTTGAGCCTTGTTACTGTCAAAGTAGTTTACTTGGGTACTTTTATGTTGGTGTTTTATGGTGGCAATGACCTTGTAGAACACCCCAATCAAAGAAGAGGAAAGATAAATCAACAACTTATCCGACAAAAGGAAGGAAATCTCTCAATCAGATGCTGAACTGACATCTAGTAGGCAGAACCTTCAGATCTTTGATTAAAAGAATTCAGCAACAGTTCCAAAGGATGGTGCAAACAATCTCTAGCTAGTTCTCTGTTGGCTCTGTTTTTTTTTTTTTCCTTCTGGCCTCATTCTCTCAAAGCATCTTGTATTTCCTCAGATACACCGTTGTTGTGACTTGAACTTGTTTCCATGGTAATTCCTAATGCTGAAACTCTGAGTAGCTGGCTCTTTCTTGATGAAACTGTTATGGTTTAGGAATTCTCCTCCACAATGATTTCATTGAACATGAGTAGTCTGGTCTCCACCACTTCATTATGTTTCAACCTTTAATGATGGATAAAGATTGTGGTTTATTTCAGAGAGAAACAATCGAATAGCAATCCATTAGTTTGTCAAAACAATAGAAAGTTTATTATGAGCTAGATTTTTGTTTAGATTGAAGGTTATAGATATATAGATTGATTATTTGTCAACAGTTTAGGCTTAGATTTTGGGATCACCTGCATCATAAATGATAAGAAAACAAGACAAAAATATTGATTTGGTTCAGGGACAAGATGTATGAAAAATGTCGGGTACCTTATACTTGGAGTAGCCCAACAATATCCGTACATTGGATACCTTTATACATAACAGGAATCTGATAATAATGGTCAATAATAAGTTCTACTGACGATGCCATCAATGATGAAATCTGTACCCGTTTTGTTTTTTGTTTGACATTTTAAAATATTTTCAACTTTAATTATTTAAAAGACATTTGACAATTATATTAATTGAGAAATGCTTTCGAATTCCTCTATTCGTGTAAAAAGTAGCATCATCTGTTCTTGCAAGAATCGGGAGATCACTGCGATCAATGTTAACACTGAGTAGAATTATGATCGTTAGCCAGTAAAATCAAGTCATTTTCTCATGTGGCACATTGACATTGTTGACATATAGAAGTAGTGTATGTTAATTGATCGAATCTGCTAGGCAACCTCAAGCAATCTGAACATTGCGATGATCGAGGGCTGCCTTTTCTTCCTTCTCCTTCTCTGATTGCCTGTACTCTCCGTAGGAGTAGGAAGCCAAACCCCAAAGCGCCAGTACAAGGGCCATCCCCTTCTCGCTGCTAAACCTCTCCCCCAAGAAGACGACGCCTAACAGCTCCGTCACCGGAATGAACACCGCGATGAGGACGCCGGCGAGCAGAGTGTTCACGCAGAAGATGACTCCCACAGTGCCCAGGAAGAAGAACTGCCAGAAGACGGCGCTGCAAAAAAGAACCAAATAGTATCTCACCTGACCCAGTCCAAATTCCTTCGCTTCCTCGGGAATCGCCTGCAACTCCAAATCAAGAAGGAAAAATAACAATGAACCACCACCTGTTTGGATTCGTTATGAAACTGAATATTTAATTAGTTTGTTCGTGAGTGCCGGTTGAGATTACGATTCATTTGGCCTTTAATTTTTCTTTTGGGTAGTGGATTGGTTACTTGGAATTAACGCTGTTCTTGCTGGTTGTTCCACTAGCAATGTGGTCGATTGGAATCATGCATCGCACCTGGAAATCCTTATTGAGAAGCATCCCGCCCATGCAAAATGAGGAAGCGAATATTCCGATCGCCAGTTGCATCTCCAGCACCAGCGTGTACGTGATCGCCTGCTTCGCCTTGGCGTACATCAGCTCCACCAGCGGCAGGATGAGGCCGTAGAGCGCCGCCGCGGCCAGGGTCAGCGCGAACCCCACGTAGTACTCCCTCCTCGTCACGTTCTCCGGCCGGTCCGACCTCACGTGCAGCCCCAGTATCGCCGCGCCCACCGTCAGCAGCCCCACCGCGTTGATCGAGTAGGCCGTGAAACGCTGCTTCAATACGAGGAACGAGAACAGGGCCGTGAAGGCGAGTTGGGTGGAGACGAGGAGGGCGGAGGTGGAGACGGGGAGGAAGGAGAGGCCGTAGACGTAGAGGAAGTCGTCCATGCCGGTGAGGAGACCGACGGCGGCGCAGGAGAGGACGAGTCGCGGGGTGATGAAGAAGAGCTCAGTGTGCCGGCCGCTCAGGCGGCAGCGGAGGTAGGAGCAGAAGAGGGCGAGCAGGATGACGGGCCAGCCGGCGGTGCCGAGCCAGCTGGATAGCCACCTGCGCTTGCCACCGCAGCGGAAGTAGAGGCGGACGAGAAGCGGGCCGCCGGTGTTGCCCAGCGCCATGAGGATCACATTGAGGAGGATGAGCGGCGCCCTCCGCTGGAGGCCAGCCTTTTCCCCCTGCTCGTTGTTGGAGGCTTGCCCTTCAGTATCCATGGAGTGATCGACCATGGAATTGGGAAAAATATTGCATTGATTCAATCCAGAAAATAATATAATATAATATAATTAACAAAACAAATAAATAAATAAATCTTTTATATATATAAAGATAAATTATATTAGTCAGTTAGGATCTCACATGAAAAATAGGGAAAATTCCTTAAAATATCCCTAAACTTTCAATCGAGTCCAAATTATATCCCTAAAGTTTGTTCGGACCCATTTACGTCCCTCTTGTTTTATAAAGTATCCCAAATATATCCCTACCGTCAACTCTTCGTTATCTATAACAGAATTTCTGTCACGTGAGGCGAACGTGAGAGAACATCTGTTCTTGGCAACGGAATGGGCGCATCGAACCAGTACTTCGCGCCTGCTACAAAACTTCTCCCTTACTTCGCCTGCTCTGCTCCTTCTGTCCCAATACGATCAGGAGCTGTCGAAGCTGTTCCCTGAGAAAGAAATGGTGTTCCACCACTTGGGCAAGTACCTTCTTCACCCCACCAACGCCGTTTGGGGCTACGTGACGAGGTACTACGAGGCCTATTTAGCCAGCGCGAAGGATCGAGTGGGGATTTAGCCAGCGCGAAGGATCATTAACTGTACGATGAAAGAAGGCATCTTGCCGGAGACTAAACTGGAAACGCCGGCGAGCTCCTTGACGGCGATGGGAACAAAGCCAAAGGCTGTGCTAGTGACCAGCCTCCAGACTGCGTACTCCGAGATGTTGCAGGCCATGTACTACGAGCGGGCGATGGCAACCGGCGAGGTGGTGGGCGTGTTCCAGCCAAGCCACGATGAGTTGCAGCGGACGGAGCGGCAGGGCCACAACGCCAAGGCGCTGGCGGAGTTTTACCTGCTGATCTTCAGCCACACGCTGGTGACGAGCGCCTTCTCCACGTTCGGGTACGTGGCGCAAAGTTTTGTAGAGGCGAGTAACCAGGCGAAGTAAGGGCGAAGTTTTGTTGCAGGCGCGAAGTACTGGTTCGATGCGCTCATTCCGTTGCCAAAGAACAGATTTTATCTCATGTTCGTCTCACGTGACAGAGATTCTGTTATAAATAACGAAGAGTTGACGGTAGGGATATATTTGGGATACTTTATAAAACAAGAGGGACGTAAATGAGTCCGAACAAACTTTAGGGATATAATTTAGACTCGATTGAAACTTTAGGGATATTTTAAGGAATTTTCCCATGAAGTTTTCATACTTTACTAATTAAATAGCCTCTCAATATAGGGCAACTGTCATTCATATTGCCTTTTATTTCTAGCTTGCCAGATCAAATAGAGTAGATAAGTGATCCTGAGATGTCGAGCTTTGGTGAAGCGATTGTCTCCGCAATGTCATCCCACGTTGTCCATCATGTCTGCTACCGTTCCAAAATCTCTTGTTAGTTGTATTCATGCCTTTGCTCGGTCCCATAAGGATTTACCATCGGGGGCATTTAAAGAAGAGGCGTGTCTCACTACTCTCGTCCATTTGTTCGTTTAGTGGGCACACCTTACATTCTACGTGCCACATCTTGTCTTTTGTTTGGACTTTGTTCTTTGCAAGTTGCCATGTGAAAAACTGATGTTTGGGCAATTATATACGCCTTCCATACAACTTTCGCCCAAGCCTTCTTGGTGCATCGTGGCCTCATGGATTCATATACTTCTTTTACTCCATTTCGTGGTGTAAGTATCCCATGTGAATTTTGATATGGTCAACCAAATTAAATTAGGTCTTGTTATGCTTTGATTTTTATATCTAAGTGTGCAGGAGCATATGAAATCGAGCGGAAGACGCAGCAGTCGAGAAGGATGACATAGAAAGGGAGCCAACAGACTCGATGCATCCGAGAGACACGGATGTCTACGTAAGAGTACGCCAGTGAAGCGAGAAGGACGCACGCGACGTTCAAGGGACGAGAAGTCGGGGGGAAGCACGCTCGAGAAGAAGGCCGAAGGAGGATTCGGAAGAGCTCAACTTTAGAAGGCCTGAGATCACCCAAAAAAACCCGCTGGAGACTGATCAACACTGTGCTGACTAAAAACCACTCGAGCGCGCGTGAATGGGGGCGCCCCTATGCACTAGGGCGCCCTTGTTCTTGAGCGCCCCAGTGCATACAGGCCCCCGAGAAGCCACAAATATCCAGAAGTAGTCGTTAGCGAATGTTATGAAGTGGATAACCCCCGAACCACGTGTCAAGCGCCCCTAAACACTGGCACCCGTATAGGGCCACGTCAGCAATCAGATAGGCTTGACTGGGCCTATAAATAAACCCCCATAGCTCAGTTACAAACATTCAATTCACTGTAACGAATTTCTATCGTGCTTTCTTTGTTTCTTCTTAAGTTTAAAGTATGTAGGAGGCTTCTCCGCCCCAAGGATTTAATCAGGAGATCGAGCTACATTTTGTCTTGGATTAGCAACCTTCCTATTGCAAATCAAATAAATTGGTTGTGCCTCTTTTTCCTTTTTGTTTAGTTTATTCTTATTCTTATTTTGCTTATAATCTAACCTCCATCTTTGTTGAGTAAGAACAAAAGATCACCTTTATTTTTTAGGGGCAATTCATCCTCTCTTGCCAACTGCACGATCACTGACAAGTGGTATCAGAGCAAGGGCGCTCCAGAAAGACTAACTGCCAACTAAAGTTCGAGGGGGAGTTCGCTAGTCGGAATCGAAAAATACAGGTATTTTTAAAAATTGATTTTGATTTGTTACTAATAATGAAGAATGGTTTTGAAGTCCCCAAAGATGCCAAGAATAAAGATAAAGACGAGAGTATGTGGACGAAAAAGAAACAAGCAGATTTTGTAGCAAACGGTAAAGCAGAATTTCATTTGCTAACCGTTCTACCGACACAAGAAATAAACCGCATTGGAACCTACAAGTCAGTGAAAGAGTTCTGGGAGAAATTCTTAAAGTTGCATAAAGGTGTTAGTAGGAGCTCTAGAGCCAATTATGTGATAATTGACTAGAGTTTTTTTATATCATATTCTATCATTAATAAAGACATGTTCAGTTATTATACTTTATATTTGTGTCAAATAACTAAGTATAATAATGTCTTCGGGTAGTAGGTTCTTATCTACATCAGTCGACTGATGAACTTCAACGACTACTGCAGAATGTGTCTGATTTCTACCGTCAGCCTTCAATGGTCACTTATTAGTCGACTGAGACCTGACCTAGTCGACTGATCTTTCTGTTCGTGAAGCAATCGATTGATTCCACTATCAGTCGACTCATCCCACCGTATCAGTCGACTGATCCTCTCATTAGTCGACTGATACCTGATGAATCTCAGGTTCCATTTTTCCTTTGTGTAGACACAAGCCTTCAAACACCTTCCATCAGCCTCGCGCCCTTAGAATGCTTTCGAGCTCTTGACTCCTCATCCTTGCGCTTGCCTTGAAATGTTTCCCTTGGCCTTGCCATGCTAAGTCTTCTTCTACCAATTCTTCATACCTGGACTTAAACTCAAGTTTCATGTTAAATCACAACATTGCCTAACTTAAACTAATTTAACCAAACATCAAAAGTAAATAATATTGGGGATAGATGCGTACGGCTAGAGGGGGTGAATAACCGATCACCCACTTTGATCGTGGTTCTCTTCCTACACGTTGTTAGTGCGCAAGCGGAATAACAAATAACTAAAACCTAACAACTAAGAAGACAAACCGTTTACGTGGTTCGGAAATAAAGTTCCTACTCCACGGTTGTCCGTAAGGTGGACGATTCCTATCCGTCAGTGGATTAGTCCCCGGAAGACCTCCGGCTAGCTCGTGTCGCTCCTTGTGGGTGGAGAAACCTCACCACAAACTCCCGACAGCACCTGATCACTTGGAGACTACTAATAAGCTTTACTCAAGCTTATTTCGTCAACCTATGCTAAGAAAAACCGAGCTCTCTTAAATAGAGCTTACAGCTGAAACAACCATTACTAGTCGATTGGTGCCAATACCAGTCGACTGGTCCACTTAGATTCGAACGCTACAACCCAACGTTCGAATTCTAGCCGACATCAGTCGACTACACATAAGATCAGTCGACTGATCTTTCTGTGCCCTACATCAGTCGACTGATCCAAGCATTAGTCGACTGATCAAACCCTAAATTTAGGGTTTTCCTTCCCTAGTACAATTCTCTCACACTCGGACCCTCACGACTCAGCTGACTCTTCTTTTACAGTTTCGACCTATTATCTTCAAGCCTTCTTCGACTTTGGCTCTCGTCCCTCGGATGCATACGAACCCGCGGCTCGTCCTCATGCCATCTTTCACGTATGCCTCGAAGTACGCTTCCCTCGGCTCATCGTTCCTATTTTGCATGCCCACAGTCTCTTGGATGCATACAAGCCCACGGCTCGTCTCCTCATGCCATCCTTCACCGGACCCAAAGCCATCTAGCAAGTCTATGTGTATCCTGCAAACCTGCACACTCACATACACATATCAAATACAAGGGTGAACCTAACTTAAACTTTTGCCTAAACATCAAAACACATGATCATTCTAGACCATAGATTGCTCCAACAATCTCCCCTTTTTGATATTTGTCAATCTGTTTTAGTTAGGGAAAACAAACAGCAAATACAATGCTAAATAAACATTTGGACTTACGTTGTCAAGGCTTCACCTTGGTCTTATACCGCCAATGCATATACAATCATGCAATGTAAGCATGCATGAATCCTATCACAAGACATCCCACACCTAAACTCTCCAAGAGTTAGGATTTTTACTAAAATGAGATTTTTTTTTAAAACCTCACCAAGGCTCCCCCTACATTGGACTTACAAAAGCTTGTTAAGAACCTCTCCAAGGTTCTCCTTTTGCCAATAAATGAGCAACAATGTTCCCTCTTTACCTAAACTCCCCCTTGTTCTAGGATTTCTTGCAAAGACGTGCATGGTTTCCCACTTAAACCTAACACTTCTCCCCCTTTGCCACATATTAAAAGGGCTCCAACAATCTCCCTCTTATTGGATCTTTTATCCTCTAATGATTATAAACAAAGTGTATTGACCCCCATAAGATTATACACTTGTTTTACATTATTACGATATTTTTTGATTGTTGCAAAAACAGTTTCAGCCTGTATCAGTCGACTGAGACAGTTACCAGTCGACTAATCCCTATCGAAAAATCATACAGTAGCTAGTCTCTCTCTGATAGCATTGTTACCAATCGACTGCCCCCTGAGCCAGTCGACTGATACCCTGATATCAACCTTTTCAACATTCTGAACCCAATTTTAGAAATGTGCTAATAATTCCATAATTCTTCAAAAATTCTCAAATTTCGTGGAGAGGTTTGTGGTACCCATTTCTACTTGGGGAAAATATATTCAAAAATGTATATATCACCAATCCCAAGATTGACACAACACCCAAAACTATCTAAATGGTTTAATAGAACATTGACCTAAAGTCCTAGTTTTGGCCTCCTCTTGATGTTTCTGCCCATACCAAACCACAATGCATTCCTAGCATTGGTTTATATGACATCTACATATCAAAAATTAATTTTCATGCAATGTGACCCCAATGTCATACTTCCATGCATGAGTCATACTCCCATTGTGCCAAAACCCAAGGATTGAGACTCAAGTCCATCTCCAAATCCTTTGGCACATTCCATGGTCTATTTAGATTTCTTGGAGGAATCCACCCGAGATCCATTGACCATGGGTCCCAACTTTGCTCCTTGAGCTCTCCCTTGAACTCCTAGCCTTAGCTACCTCCCTAGGTGACTCTTCTACAAACACAAGGTCATACCGGTGTACCTCCGATAATTCTTGGCCTACAAACCTAACCTTCTTAACTTTGGACACCTTGTCCTTGGTTAAGTTCTTCCTTCCCTTTAAATGACTTTCCCTTGCTATAGTCATATGACACCCTTGCATATGACTTCTCCATAGCATTGGAGCACTTAGATCAGTATCCTAGACCCGATCTATCATTGTTGGGTTTTTGACTACCCAACACCATACCTAAACCCTTAAATCCAATAGTGAATCTATCTTGGGTTTTCTCTAATTTATCAAGCTTTGCTCTCAAGGCTTGATTTTTCCTCTCTATGTTCTAAACCTAGAATTGACATGCCCACCTTGGACATTCCTAGACCTACCCATTCTATGCATATGTCTCCCCTTTTGGGATTAATGCATTGATCCTTAGGTCTAATGGTTTTGGATTTATCATGATACATGATTTTCCTAGGATTTTGATCTACATTATTAACCTTACTCCTATCATGATATTTAAATCCAAAATTATGCATGGGTAAATAATTGACATTATTTCCAACATGCATGGAGGAATTTGAATTACATCTAAAGTTAGGGATTACCTCCTTTACCCTTGTAGCTCCCCCTTGATATGAGCTCCTCTTCTTCTCCTTCTTCTCCCACTTCCTCAAACGTTCCAATTGTTAGGATCTTGTCGTTTAGCTAGAGGGGGGGGGGTGAATAGCTACTTTCGATTTTCTTCCTACAAGTTGTTAGTGCGCAAGAGGAATAACAGTTAAACTAAAACTAATAACTAAGAAGAAAAACTAATTTACGTGGTTCGGAGATGACGCTCCAACTCCACGGCTGTCCGTAAGGTGGACGATCTTGATCCGTCGGTGGATGACTCCCCGGAAGACCTCCAACTAGCTCGTGTAGCTCCTTGTGGGTGGAGAAACCTCGCCAAAATCTGGACAACACTTTTGAGCACAAAGACTACTAATTGGCCTTTAACCAAAGCCAATTTCGTCAAGAACTTTTAGCCAAAACTGAGCCCCTTTAAATAGTGCTCTAGGTTGAAATTGTAACGACCCGGAAAATTTTCTTAATATTTCTTTAAAATATTGAGCATGTCTAGATAATTTTCCGAGGGACCTAGAAATATTAACACGAATTTTAACTTAGAAATCCATGCTTTTCCATTTAAATTGGGGAAATAGGCACTAATGGGCCTTATATGGGCTTTCTAGTACCATGATTATTGGTGAATTTTAGGTAAAAATTTATAGAAATATAAAGAGATTTTAATGAGAAATATTAACATAATTATGGGAGAATTTTAAGGGATTTTCGAAATAATAGAAAAATAAAATAAAAAAAATGGAAAATTAGTGCATGCACCAAGGATTGAACCTTGGACCTCTTGTACAACCATGCATGCTCTAACCAATTCACCTAGCAAGGGAGTGCTATGAGGAAATGAAGTGGATTATGGTTAAGGCTTAGGGAAAATGAAGAGTCACCAAGGGAAGAGACACCATGACTCTTCACTTACCCTCCTTAATGTGTTATAAAGAGGAGGAATGGGGGTTACTTTCTTCCTTCCATCAAGTCCACCTTTCTTCTTCCTCCTCCCTCATTCTAGCCGAAACCCCAAGAGGGGATTCTCCTTTGGAAAAGGTTCACCTAAGGCTCCATCTCCAAGATCCAAGGCTTTTACAAGGGTACAAAGGCTAGGGGTGGTCAAGAGGCAACAAGATCTTCATCCTTCTCCCAAATCTAAGGTCTATAATCAAGATCAACCAATGTAAGACTCCCTCACCTGTGGTATAATAGTTACTTTGTGATTTTTAGCATAATATAAAGTTGGTTTTGGGTTTGATGTTGAGAAAACCATGTTTTGGACCCCTATAGTATTCGGCCACCATGGGTTTTGGGTCCATGATGATGTTAAAAATCTTAATCATGCTTTCTAATGTGTTCTCATGATGTTTAGAGAATAAGTATAATTTTTGGAAATTTTCGGAGTACCCTAAGACCCTTTAGGGCTTGGGACCATTATAAGGATTCCATGGCTAGGGTTGGATTTAACCCTTCAATCATGTATCTTGTGTACCTTTATGATACAAGGGGAGGTTGAAGGTATTTATGTGAATTTTCACAAGGTCTTGTGACCCTAAGGGTTTCCGCCAAGAAGGTTCTAGGGCAAGGAGTTAGGGCTTACTTCAAGCAAGGGCCCTAATGACTCCTATGGTATGGTATGGAAGGTGTTAGATGATTAATTGGAAATTTTATGAATTTATTCATGCCCCATGGCTCTTACATGTTTCGGCCAACCTTAGGAAAATAGGGCTAAAGGTTAGGGTAAACCCTAATCATGAGCTCTAATGGCTCCTTATGGCCTTAGATGTATTGTATGGTTGTTTCTTTTTCCTTATGCTACCTTACATGTCATTGAATGATGGAATCCCTACCTTGTAGGTTTCAGCCAAGCATGGTCACTAGGATTTGGGTGGAGTTAGGGTTTGAAGAATGATGGGTTATGTTTTATTATGAAGTATATATAAAGGTTCAAGCATGTGGTAGAAATTAAGTTACCTATAACCCTAACTTTAAGCACCATGTTTCATGTGTGTATGTTTGGATGTCATGCTTAATAGGGTTTATTTATAAATATCTTATGTTCTATGCCATGCACTTGGATAGTAGGTAGCATGTTTATGGAAGTCCTAACTATGCAAGCTTGAGATAGATACCATGCTTATGTATGAAATGCAATGCTTACCTTATGTATCATGATCATGCATGCTCTATGGATTAGGATAAGGGTCGATGTAAACATGTCATGTTCAATGAATATAATGCAATGCTTACCTTATATGCCATGATCATGCAAGCACTAGGAATAAGAATGATGTTTTAGGTAAGCATGCCATGTTTTATGAATGAAGATGCATGTCATGTTTTATGAATGAAGATGCATGCCATGTTTTATGAATAATGATGCATGCCATGTTTTATGAAAGAAGATGCATGTCATGTTTATGAATGAAGATAATGCTCATGCCTTCCAGGCATCATGATGCTATGCATTAAGTATGAACAATGAAAGGACAAGCATGTTTTAAGTCATGCTTCATGTAACAAGGTTATGCTATGTTTAAATATGCCATGGATGTCTTATGAATGATGAAGCATGTAAAGTATTTTACTTTATGAATGGGCTTGTACCGGACCGAAGTATGGGTCCAAGGGATGGGCACCTTAAGAACGCCCCGGTTCTGGACTACCGACTATGCTGTCCATGGTTCTGGCACTACCGAAGCTGTGCAACAGGGATGGACACCTTAAGAACGCCCCGGTTCGGGGACTACCGACTATGCTGTCCTTACCCTAGTAGGTCGAGGCTAGCTACCTCATATTTACTTAGGGATGCGCGCATATGATGTATGTATGTGGTACAAGCCGGGGACCCCAATGATGTGATGATTATGTTTAAGTATTTAAAAGTATGATTTTAAAAGTTAAGCATCCTTATGTATATGCATTTGACTCATGCATTCATTCATGTTATGCATTATGCCATGATAGTAATGTCTTCTGCTTATGTTTCATGTTAAGACATATGCATGATGGTAAACGATCTATGTTATGATTATGTTAAGAAGATGCCCATATGCTATGTTAGAAAGCATGCCTATGTTTATGCCATACAGGTTGGTTCATACCTTATGTTTATGTTATGCCATGTATCATGCCATGCTAAGAATGTTTATTATGTTTATGTTTATGTCATGTATCACGCCATGCTAAGAATGTTTATTATGTTTAGGTTTATGCCATGTATCATGCCATGCCTAAGAATGTTTATTATGTTTATGTTTATGCCATGTATCATGTCATGCTAAGAATATTTATTATGTTTATGTTTATGTCATGTATCATGCCATGCTAAGAATGTTTATTGTGTTTATGTTCATGCCATGTCAAATATATGCTAAGTGATCCTAGATGCTTATGTTCTAAGTAGAGCACCAAGTATGTAAATGTTTCATGTGCTCATTATTAAGTGATGAATGGTTTTAGAGAGTAGGAAAGAGTCTTACTAAGCCTGTGTGCTTATAGTCTTATTTCCTTATACCGCAGATCACGCAAGGGGACAGTAAGGAAGCGGCAGGAGGGCAAGAATGCATGTGTGTGGTAGTGACTTGGCCAAGAAAATAATATGTTTACTCGTCTTATGCTAGAACTTTACGTTTGCTACTTAAGTACGTAAATGATGACTTATGTGACTCTATGACATGATGTTATGTAAGACATGATATGATGCTAAGTATGAAGTTAATATGCCAAGTTCCCATGTCATCATGTTAGGAATGGTAGTAGGTGCATGTAGGTGTAAGTTTAAAGTTTTTCCGCTGCATTATGATGTCCACCTGCCCTACTCATGTTAACGTAACGCCGCTTTATGGAAAGAAAAAAAAAAGCGGGCGTTACAGAAATGACCGTTACCAGTCGACTGCCCCAGGACCAGTCGACTGGTCCCACTCAGATTCGAATGTTGCAACCCCAATGTTCGAATTTTCAGCCACCACTAGTCAACTGATCCCTTATCAGTCGACTGATCTTTCTGTGGCATACATCAGTCGACTGATCCAGCATTAGTCGACTAGTCGATTTCCAATCCTAAAGTTTCCCTTCCTGAGTATAATTCTCTCAGCACTCGAACCCTAGGATTTCCCGAGTACAATTCTCTCAGCACTCGCACCCTCACGACTCAGCTGACTTTTCATCCAGCAGCCTCGATCTGTTGCCTTCAAGCCCTCTTCGACTTTGGCTCTCGTCCCTCAGATGCGCACACAAGCCCATGGCTTGCCTCCATGCCATCCTTCGCGTATGCATCAAAGTCCGCTTCCTTCGGCTCATCGTTCCTGCTCCAGCAGCCTCGACCTGTTGCCTTCAAGGTCTCTTCGACTTTGACTCTCGTCCCTCAGATGCGCACACAAGCCCTTGGCTTGCCTCCATGCCATCCTTCACGTATGCCTCGAAGTTTGCTTCCCTCGGCTCATCGTCCCTGCTTTGTCCATGGTCCCTCGGATGCATGCAAGCCCATGACTTGTCTCCCATGTCATCCTTCACCGGTCCCAAAGTCGTCCTGCTAAGTCCATGTGTATCCTGCAAGACCTGCACACTCACATACACATATCAAACACAAGGGTGACCCTAACTTAAACTCTTTGACCAAACATCAAAACACATGGTCACTCCGGACCATAGATTGCCCCACTAATTTCTTGAATTCTCCTTTCATTGAGCACTTGGTGTGGTAATGTCCGAGCTCACCATACGTGAAGCAACTTATATGCCTCTTCTCCTTCTTTTCCCTACAACCTATGTTAGATTTTAAAAAAATTGACTTGGGTTTAGGGTTTACCTCCTTTTTACCTAACAGACATTTGTCCTTGTAGTGTCCCTTCTCATTGCACCCAAAGCAAATAATGTGGTCTTTTGACTTTGCTTTGGTGGAGGTGGAAGCTTCTTCTTGCTCCGGTATTGAGGATGGTCTCTCCTCCCCCTCAATCCTTGAAGTGGAGACTTCTTCTTCCCCCTTTGATGAAGTGGATGGTTCTTCAATTTTTTGTGCAACTTCACTTGAGGAGATGGATGAATCTTTTTCTTCTTTCTCCTCCTCTTCGGATGTTGAGCTTTTTTCCTTATCCGATTTGTCCTTCTCCTCTTCTTGGACCATTAAGCTTATTTCCTTGGGCTCTTCCACTACTTGAGCTTGTTGGATCGAGAAAACACGATAGAGGGGGGGGGGTGAATATCGTGAAAACGTTTCGGATTAGAAAAGAGAATGCGTAGCGGAAAATTAAAACAAAACAGACACGAATACAAGGATTTTTACTTGGTTCGGAGTCGCGGTCGGCTCATACTCCAAGGCCCACGGTCCTTGACCGTTTACTGCGGACAATTCTATAATCGTGTAAGTTTTTACAAAGATTTGTACAGTAATGGTGCAGTAAAAAGAACAGTTATACTCTTCGTTGCTGACGCCTGATGTGGATCATACTTCGGTGCGGAGGGTCGTCGTCGGCGCTTGAATCTTGAGATTGGAGGTTTCTGGAGCAAAGCGCTTGAGTCGAAGAGCGTAGAGGCGTTGGAAAAGTTGATGCTGAAGCCTTAGAGGTCGAGCCCCTTTTATAGCACTCCTGGAGGCGCTCGGGATGTTGGGGGCGCCTGACACGTGCCTTCGGATCCGAGAACTCTCATCCGAAGCTCGGTCAACGCTTATCCCTCCAGAATCGGGCTCGGAGCTGACGGGGGCACCCGTGACACTGGGGGCGCCCCGGTTGACTTGTTCTGCTTGGCTTTGCGGTTGAGTTTGCTTCGCTGGCTGGTTGGCTTGGACCCAGGGCGCCCGAGACATTGGGGGCGCCCGGGACCATCAGGGCGCCTGACCCAGTAAGCTCTCGAAGCAATTCTTGCTTAACTTGTTTTGCCTTGACCTTGGGGGCGCTCGGACCTCCATGGCGCCCTGCCCAGCTGCTGCCCCTTTCCTTTGAGGCGTTCTGAGCTGCAGAAGCACATTCCTTTGGTCCTGCCTTCAAGGTTAGTTCCAAAATAGTAAAGCAAGAGTATTAGATAATTTTTTACAGCCGTAGCTGTCTTAGTTCTGACTTTGGGTCTCCCAAATGGAACCCTAGGTTGAACCGACGCCTACTGTTCCCTCGATGGGGAACGCGCCCTCACCTACTCATCTCAGGAGAATTTACCTTTTGCCAACCAGCTCCTCCGGTTGGACTTTTGCCCAGCAGTCCTTCGTCAGGTGCCTAGCAGCCCTTCGCCAGGTCTTCGGTACCAAGCAGTCCTTCGCCAGGTGCCTAGCAGCCCTTCGCCAGGTCTTAGATTCCCAGCAGCCCTTCGCCAGGTGCCTAGCAGTCCTTCGCCAGGTCTTCAACTACTAATAGCCCTTCGCTAGGTGCCTAGCAGTCCTTCGCCAGGTCTTCAACTCCTAGCAGCCCTTCGCTAGGTGCCTAGCAGTCCTTCGCTAGGTCTTCAACGCCTAGCAGCCCTTCGCTAGGACTTCTTTCTGCACACTTGAATAACTTCGTTAGATCACAAATACTACTTAACTTTGAATCCTTTACCAATATCAAAACAAGGTTCGATATGGTGCTTCCTGCACCAACAATCTCCCCCTTTTTGATTTATGACAACACAATTCAAAGTTAAGTAAAAACTTATAACAAATTAAGCAATAAGGTTAAGACCAATTAAATATAGCAATTTTGAACAGTATAAAGTCTAAGACCAATGTAATTTTGATGAGAAAAAAATAAAAATTTTCCTCATACTCCCCCTGAATAATTGTGTTATAAAACACATAAAATACTTAACTTTGACCTTTCCTCCCCCTTTGACATATATCAAAAATATTCATGGGTGAACAAGGTTTCTAATAGAGAGTGAGTTTTACTAAAATAGATTCAAGTAATGGATTTAACAATTTCCCACAAACATAGTTGTCAAGAAAAACTTTAAGTAATGGATTTCATAATTTTTCAAAAAATGATGTTCAAAGTAATGGATGTTTTGAAAAAGCATGAAGCTCCCCCTTAATGTGACAACTCTTCTCCTTATATAAAAAACTTCAAAAACATAATTTTCAAGAAAAACTTAACAGTAGCTTACTTAGCCAACATTTCAAAAACTAATTTCCTTAAAAAAACATTTCAACTTTGCACACATAGAAAAATTTCTTTGGAACATATTTTGTGCATTTAAAACTATTTTGAAAAAAAATCTTTAAATGAACAAGTTTTTGCCAAAACAAAGATTTGTTTACTAAGAAAATTTTACTTAGAAACATTTTCCCAAAAATTTCCAAAGGTTTTGCTCATACAAACTTTGTTTACTAAGGAAAATTTTACTTAGGAATAAAACTATTTTCAAAATAAATGCACTTAGACAATTTTGAAGTTCTTTAGAAATTTTGAAAGTACTTTGAAAAATGCTTAGACCAATTTTAAAGCACTTAGAAATACTTAGCTTTTTATGAAAACGAGATAAAAAAATTTCTCTCTCTTTTTCTCTCTCTCCCTTGGCCATATATCAATAAGGAGCTTTTGAAAGAAGATTTAAGAAAGAAATGTGTGTATCAGAGCTTATAAGTTTTGAAAATAAAAATACTTAGTATAATTCTGAAAGTATAGCAGGCAGCTTAACTTGTACCAAAGAAAAACTCCACTTTGAAAAGTATTGTGAATTTTAAAAAATATTTTGTATTTGTTGATAAGTCTTTAGAAAATTCATGTACTTAGAACACTATTGCCTTAGAAAAACTTTCATTTAGAAAAGATTTTTCGAAAGATTGCTCTCATAAAAATATTTTTATTTAACAAATAGTACATTTGGAAGAATACTTAAAAAAATGTTATGCACAAAAAAATTTGAAACACATTTTCATTTTGAAAAAGATTGAAAAAATTGTTCTTTAAAACATGTTTAGTATTGCATAAAAAATATTCGTACTTTGTAAACATTAGTGCCTTGAAAGGTATTAGTACTTTTGAAAATATTATATTTTGAAAAATATAAGTACTTTTAAACATAATATGCATTTTTGAAAAATATAAGTACTTTTTGAAAGATAATAAAAAATTTTATTTTATTTTGAAAACATAATACTTGACTTGGTTTTTTTTCCAGTTTGACACAATCCTAAGAAACCTTGTTAACTACAAGGACATTTCCCTAAGTGTCCTGAAAAATTTTCCAAAGTCAAGTAAGTATTATTTTCAAAAGTATTCTAAAAGGATTTTAAAAGTATTCCAAAGTAAAATTGTGAAAGTGATGGTACATATATAAGTAAAATGATTTAAAAGGATATTATTTTGAAAGAAAAATTATTTATGTTTTCAAAAGGATTTTAAAAGTGCAGTGCATGAAAACATATAATTTTGAAATTGCTCAATAATTCTTTTAATTTGATTTTCCCCTAAACTTGACCAGTCCTAGGAAGCTTGTTGACTACAAGCTAATCCTCTGAGTTTGAAGGTTTGATTTAAATTATAAGAATTATCTAATAATTTTTTTTAAAAAATAATTGTCAGAAATAAATTCTTTCGATTTAGACTCCCCCTAAATTTGACACTTCCTAGGAGTCCTTGTAGATCATGAAGTAGACTTCCTTTGTGTCCTTAGGGTTTTGTCAAAATTGAAAGGGAATCAAGCACAATTCTTAAAGTGAATTTTGAAGTATTAATATTTCAAAAAAAAAAGAGTATTTGAAAGACATATTTTGAAAAGATAGCATAGTTTTCGAAAAACATGGGTGATAGTTTGAAACCATAGTATTTTTAAACTTCTTCTTTTAATT
The DNA here is from genome assembly GCA_024364735.1 of Boesenbergia rotunda. Classification (NCBI taxonomy): domain Eukaryota; kingdom Viridiplantae; phylum Streptophyta; class Magnoliopsida; order Zingiberales; family Zingiberaceae; genus Boesenbergia; species Boesenbergia rotunda. The sequence continues at coordinate 595,525 of JAGFNQ010002536.1, forward strand.
TGAACTCCCCCTAAACCTGACACAGTCCTAGGAGGCTTGTTGACCACAAGTTAATCCTCCTCTGAGACTTAGAGTTTGATTCAAACAAAAGAATAAAAAAAACTAAGTTTAAAACAAATTTTGAAAACTATTTTGTTTTAGCAGTTTGAAAAACAAATTCTTCTTTTTCTTCCTTTGAAAAAGTTAAAGAACTAGGAAGAAGAAATTCTATTTTAAAATGATTTCTAAGAGAGAAACAGAATACCCTTAAGTCCAAAAAATATATAAATATCAAAATCCGGACTGCAGACATTTTTCGAAAAAAATATCCTAGGTAATACCCAAGGTGACTTTTGCAACACTTATTTTTCAAGAATAAATTGATTGTCTAAAAGAAGTTTTTTTTATATAGAAATGTTTACAAACATTAAGTAATTCTTAGGTAAATGAGCAAAAGAAACCTAAGGTGAGCAATTTTGAAACATTAAACCTTAGTTTAAAAGTTAAAATGATTTTTGAGGATTTTGAAATTAATTAGAATTTTAACTTTAAATTTTTAAAAATTGTTAAGTTGAATTTTGAAAATAATTGATTGAGAATAATTAAGTTGAATTTTGAGAATAATTAAGTTGAATTTGTTTTGTAAGGTTGATTGGGTTGGACTAAACTTTTAGGTCCTGAACATCTCACCCATTTCTAAGTGACAAAACAAGGTATCCTTATCTGTTTTGTGAGATGCGTTAAATTTTATCTTTGAATTTAAATTAAAAGCTATGATTTGATTGAAGCTTGTGTTAGATTCAAGTTTAACAAACGATAATTTGAAAGTAAGTTTCGATAATTGGCTTCCAGGTCTTGGCGAGGCATAGAGGCCTTCTTTAGCCGTAGACTTATTGGATCAACAACCCTTTCCTAGACAAAGCCTTTTAAAGAAATTTTATTTTCAAATTGCTTTCCGAGAAACTTTGGTTTAACTAGCTTAGGATTCAGAGAGGTATCTTCGGCTAGTTCCACCGAAATAAAAAGACCAAATAGGGTACTCCTTACCCTACCTGACTCCTTAGTCAGGCTTCCCTAACGTACTATCATCAAACCTTGTTGTTCAAGTTTCAATTTAATCATTTGTCCTTAATCTAACCAATCCTAAATCTAAGAAAAAAATTAAGATTGCAAAAGAAAATAAACAAGCAAACAAAGAAAAAGTTATCTAAGTCACATCATAATTGAAATAATACTCAGGTTTTTTAAAATCAACAAGGTTGGGAATTAAGTTTTCTAACGTATTAGCCTTAACTAAGTTATATGAATTAATTACATTCTTTGAGGTAAATATTAGATTTTCAAATATCGTAAATTTACCTTTTGATTCCCAGTTGGGAATCTCCCCCTTGATACTTGACGTCTTTCTTTTTTGTTTCTTTATCATCTTGTAGTGATCACGAGCTAATCGGACCAGTTTGGTTCGATCTCCTTCTTTGTTGTCAAATTCTGAGTCTGAGTTGGACTCAGGTACTAGTTGAGGCCTCTTTTGCAGTTCACTTGGAGTTTTCCCTGCAATGAAAACTAAACCTTCCTTGACCATTGCAGTATCAGCTTGATTATTTAATCTTAATTCAGAAAATGATTCAAATTTAGTTACCAATTTTGTCTTAGAAAACTCGTCGTCTGACTCTGGTTCGATTTCGACGTCGAGTGTTGAGTCTATCTCAGCTACTTGTGCTTGAGCCGAAAATGCAAAATCTTCTAAGATCTCAATATCGGAGCTCTCTTCGTGTAGATTGATTAGCTTTTCCCACATCTCTTTGGCACAGTTGAAGGATCCGACCCGCTTCAATTCTTCATTGGTTAGGCCACATTGTAGGATTACAGTCGCCCTTGCATCTATCTCGATCTTCCTCAGGGTTGGTTCATCCAGTTGGTCCCATGTAATTGATAGTCCATCTTCTGTAGGGAGGGAGAACCCTGTTTGAATGATCATCCATATGTCCATATGAGCCTTCAGATGGAACTCCATTTGACTTCTCCAATAATTGAAGTTCTCGCCGGAGAATAGTAGTGCGCGGGCACTGTTCCACTCTTGGTTGGCCATTTAGTTTAACCTCATACAGAAAAGAAGTAACAAAGATGTACCAAGACTTGGTCTTGGATTAGTAGTGCGGGAGAAGAAAAAATTGCCCAAAATAAATATTACATGAATTTCGAGGTAAAATATTAAAATAATAATTAAAATTTTATGACAAATTATTGAAAATATTAGCTTTATCAATTTTGATTAATGATGAAAAGGTATGAATTCAATGTTTGGGGAAAATCTGCTCGAATTAAGGTAGCATGAATTTCGAGAAAAAATATTAAAATAATAAAAAAAATTATGATAAATTTTTAAAAATTGATCATTTTATCAATTCTAATGAATGGTGAAAAAATAAGAATTCAAAACTGAAAAAGGCGTAAGAATATTTTAAATCCACCCATAGATATTATTTATTTGAAATAAAAAGCGAACAAGATCGAGTGATGTTGCACCAACCTTGATTAAAGAGAAAGAAAAAAAATTGTAAATCCGAAAAAGACTCCCAAATTGGTGGTTGCACCAAATTTGAGCTACCCCGCTCTGATACCACTTGTTGGATCGAGAAAACACGATAGAGGGGGGGGTGAATATCGTGAAAACGTTTCGGATTAGAAAAGAGAATGCATAGCGGAAAATTAAAACAAAATAGACACGAACACAAGGATTTTTACTTGGTTTGGAGTCGCGGTCGGCTCCTACTCCAAGGCCCACGGTCCTTGACCGTTTACTGCGGGAAATTCTATAATCGTGCAAGTTTTTACAAAGATTTGTACAGTAATGGTGCAGTAAAAAGAACAGTTATACTCTTCGTTACCGACGCCCGGTGTGGATCGTACTTCGATGCGGAGGGTCGTCGTCGGCGCTTGAATCTCGTGATTGGAGGTTTCCGGAGCAGAGCGCTTGAGTCGAAGAGCATAGAGGCGTTGGAAAAGTTGATGCTGAAGCCTTAGGGGTCGAGCCCCTTTTATAGCACTCCTGGGGGCGCCTGGGATGCTGGGGGTGCCTGACACGTGCCTTCAGATCCGAGAACTCTCATCCGAAGCTCGGTCAGCGCTTATCCCTCCAGAATCGGGCTCGGAGCTGACGGGGGCGCCCGGGACACTGGGGGCGCCCCGGTTGACTTGTTCTGCTTGGCTTCGCGGCTGAGTTTGCTTCGCTGGCTGGTTGGCTTGGACCTAGGGCACCCGAGACACTGGGGGCGCCGGGACCATCAGGGCGCCTGACCCAGTAAGCTCTCGAAGAGATTCTTGCTTAACTTGTTTTGCCTTGACCTTGGGGGCGCTCGGGACCTCCAAGGCACCCTGCCCAGCTGCTGCCCCTCTCCTTTGAGGCGTTCTGAGCTGCAGAAGCACATTCCTTCGGTCCTGCCTTCAAGGTTAGTTCCAAAACAGCAAAGCAAGAGTATTAGATAATTTTTTACAGTCGTAGCTGTCTTGGTTCTGACTTTGGGTCTCCCAAATGGAACCCTAGGTCGAACCGACGCCTACTGTTCCCTCGACGGGGAACGCAGCCTCACCTACTGCTCTCAGGAGAATTTACCTTTTGCCAACTGGCTCCTCCGGTTGGACTTTTTATATCACTCCCGAAGAGATGATGCTCTTCATAGAGTTTATATGCATCGATCAGAAGAAGCTCTTCTTGTAACTCGCAACCAGGTTGACAGGGCTTTCATTCAACCTGAGAGTTACCATCAGCTGCAACGAAGCAATATGCACTTTATCCACATGGGAGTTATTCAAGTACGCATTCAAATCTTGCATAGGCAAGAAGAAGGCACTATGGCCCTTGTGGTGTTCCGAGATAATAGATGGCAAGGAGATCAGGCCATCTTTGCAACCATGGAAATTGACCTAACTTCTGGAAGCCAGCTCATATATGTTATACCTGATACTATGTTAATTATTTCAGATTTTTATAGAAGCATACAGGTATCCATTCTCACCAGAGGTTATGAAGGATGGAGAAACGGGGAGGCAAATCTCCTCATGACTAGAGGACTTGTAGGCCGGCTTTCTAATACCCCTAATGTGGGTCAGCCCTTCGCCAGGTCTTAGATTCCCAGCAGCCCTTCGCCAGGTCTTAGACTCCTAGCAGCCCTTTGCCAGGTGCCTAGCAGTCCTTCGCCAGGTCTTTAACTCCTAGCAGCCCTTCGCTAGGTGCCTAATAGTCCTTCGCCAGGTCTTCAACTCTTAGCAGCCCTTCGCTAGGTGCCTAGCAGTCCTTCGCCAGGTCTTCAACGCCTAGCAACCCTTCGCTAGGATTTCTTTCTGCACACTTGAGTAACTTCGTTAGATCACAAATACTACTTAACTTTGAATCCTTTGTCAATATCAAAACAAGGTTCGATATGGTGCTTTCTGCACCAACAGAGCTTGTGTAGGGTTTTATGAAACGCTAACATCTTGCTCCATAATTTGTACGTATTTTTATATTCACCTACACCACTAATTATATCATTTGGTAAACTATTAAGTAATATTGAAATTACCTTTCATTTGCCTTTGATTGAGTTTGTTGCACCTTGGTCCAATATCGTGGTCGGAGCTTTTTCAGGTATTTATCTTTCAGTATTTCAAATGGTTCTTCGAGCGCGATCATGAGATCCCAATCCATGCAGAACCAAGTCTTTGTCCGCATCTTCCAATAATCGAAACTCTCACGGTCGTATGGAGGTGGAACATTGATATTATCTCCTAATCTTTCTTTGACCGTCATTTCCTCTAGCTTTTTGCTCTCCCGGCGGTTAGTCCATAGATGAGTGACCCCGGCTCTGATACCACTTGTTGGGGATCGATGCGTACGGCTAGAGGGGGGTGAATAGTCGATCACCCACTTTGATCGCGACCCTCTTCCTACACGTTGTTAGTGCGCAAGTGGAATAACCAATAACTAAAACCTAACAACTAAGAAGACAAACCGTTTATGTGGTTTGGAGATAAAACTTCTACTGCACGACTGCCTGTAAGGTAGACGATCCCTATCCGTCTGTGGATTAGTCCCCGAAAGACCTCTGGCTAGCTCGTGTCGCTCCTTGTGGATGGAGAAACCTCACCACAAACTCCCGACAGCACCTGAGTACTTGGAGACTACTAATAAGCTTTACCCAAGCTTATTTCGTCAACCTTTGCTCAGCCAAACCGAGCTCTCTTAAATAGAGCTCACAGCTGAAACGGCCGTTACCAGTCGACTGGTGCCAACACCAGTCGACTGGTCCACTTGGATTCGAACGTTACAACCCAACGTTCAAATTCCAGGCAACACCAATCGACTGCACATAAGATCAATCGACTGATCTTTCTGTGACCTACATTAGTCGATTGATCCAAGCATCAGTCGACTGATCAAATGCTAAACCTAGGATTTCCCTTCCCGATTACAATTCTCTCACACTCGGACCCTTACGACTTAGCTGACTCTTCTTTTGCAGCTTCGACCTATTGCCATCAAGTGTTCTTTGACTTTGGCTCTCGTCCTTCGGATGCATACGAACCCGCGGCTCGTCCTCATGCCATCCTTCGCGTATGCCTCGAAGTGTGCTTTCCTCGGCTCATCGTTCCTGCTTTGTCCACGACCCCTCGAATGCATATAAGCCCATGACTCGTCTCCTCATTGTTAGGACCATGACCGTCAAGAGAGGGGGCGGGGCGGGGGGGGGGTGGTGAATAGCTTTTCTTCGATTCTCTACCTACAACGTTAGCAAGTGCAAGTGGAATAACAAATAAACAAACTAAAACAATACTAACGCCAACCTTTACGTGGTTCGGAGATGATGCTCCTACTCCATGACTGTCCGTAAGGTGGATGATCCCTTGATCCTTCGGTGGATCACTCCCCGGATGCCCTCCGGCTAGCTCATGTAGCTCCTTGTGGGTGGAGAAACCTAGCCACAATCTCGGACACACTTCTAAGCAACTAAGACTACTAATGAGCTCTAACCATGCTCATTTCGTCAAGAGCTCTCAACCAAAACTGAGCCCCTTTAAATAGGTCTCTTGGCTGAGAAACCCGCTACTAGTCGACTGGTCCATTACTAGTCGACTGGTCCCAGCCAAACAGCAAGCCAACGGCTAGTTGTAACGGCTAGTTTTTGACCTAATCAGTCGACTGGTCCCAGACCAATCGACTGATCTTTCGGTGAGTTCGAGTTCCCCGCTGGTAGTCGACTAATCCATCCCCAGTCAACTACCCAGCTTACAAATTCACTCTCCCTCACTCCGAAGATCCTCCTTCACGTATGCCTTCAAGTCCACTCACTTGGCTCGCCCCTTGAAGTCCTCTTCCACCGGCTATCGTCCCTCAGATGCGCACACAAGCCTTAGGCTTGCTTCCATGCCACCCTTCACGTGTGTCCTTTGAAGTCCACTTCCCTCGGCTTGCCCTTGGAGTCCTCTTCCCTCGGTTCTTGTCCCTCGGATGCGTCCTCCATGTGTGACTTACCAAGTCCTGCAAACTCAATCGCACATATCAAATCACAAGGATAAACCTAATTTAAACCCTTTGCCCAAACATCAAAACACATAGTCACTCCGGACCATAGATTACCCCAATAATCTCCCCTTTTTTTGATGTTTGGCAATCTGTATAAGTTAGGGAAAACATTATGGCAGGCCACTTAATGGCCATTAATGGCCATTATGGCCGGCCACTTAATGGCCATCAATGGCCATTATGTGGCCGGCCACAATGAGAGGAAAAACCAAGTGTTGGTTCCATTTTTTATGATGGTGTGTCTTCTCTTCTTCCTCCTCCAAGTGTTGGTGCTCTTCTTCTTCTTCTCCTCTTGGCCGAACCCTTGAAAGGTGCTAGCACACCTAAAGGGTTTCCTCCATCCACTTTGTTCGCGTGGATACTTCTAGAGGGACGGCACTTGACGTCCTAGAGATCCGACATCCAAAAGGAGCGAGCGGGATTAAGCGGGGCACGCACCAAAGGTAAAATGGTTTATCCCTCTTTAGATCTAGGAGTAGATCGAGTTTTGAGCATGAAATGAATATGTGATTTTTCGTTTCGGAATTTTTCTTCGCACGAGATCCATGGCTTTGGGTTCTCGGGGTTTCCGCGACGCGAAAAGGCGATTTTCACGGCCCGAAAAACCCAACAGTGGTATCAGAGCAACGTGCGAAGCACGTATTTATTTTTTTGTATGGGATACAAAATTTAGAGTAGTTTATGATTCTGTAATTTTTCTAATTTTTAGGATTTTATGAGTATTTTTCTTGTAGAGGCGAAGCAACGAGTGCGAAGCACTTGTACACTTCGACCACCGAGAAAAACTTCTCCGAAACGGCAAGTTTCGCCCAAATAGATTTTGGGACAGCGGGTTAGGCACTGTTAGATCGCGATACGACACTCACGAAATTAATTTCGTGAGTAGGGGCGCCGCCCCTAACCCCGCAAGGGGCCTTGTCACGTGATTGTGCCCGAAACCCGCTTAACGGGACCGCCGTGGAGTTGTGACTCATAAAATTCGTAAAATACATAGAAAAATTACATAAATTTCTGTAAAATATATAATTTTGAATTATGTACAGTAGTGTGATGGTCATGGCCCAAGACCCTATTTTAATTAGATTAAAATATGTGTGTAATTCATATTACGGCCTGCGTGCCGTTATTTGTGTTGTGTGTGTTGTATTGTGATTGCGACCTGCGTGTCGGCCTTTTATTTATTATTTTTATTAAAATTAGTTTAAGACTCGAATGTAACTCGAGTATAAATTTTGTAATGTACAAAATTGAAGATGAAGGAAATTCTGGAGAAGACGGACTCATGGGAAGCAAGCCGACAACACATGGGGTTCTGGAAGGAGGAGCTTGGAGAAGCTGTTGCCTAGACCCTAGGTTGACCAAAGGATCTTCTCATTGGATTGAGAAGATCTTAGTAGGGCCATGACTAATCACACTTTAATTTTCTTGTATATTTTATTTTTTGCTTATATGTATGTGATGCATGTTAGTATAGAATAGAATATACATGAGTGTATGTGATGCACATGTAATGTGGGAACCACATCTTGATGTGCACCTAATACACATTTAGGTTAAATTAGATTTAATAAATGCCTAAATACGATGCACATCATCGATTAGATTAGATCTAAATCGAAATCAACTCGTATATGCCTAACGAGCCTTGATACCCATCACTACCACGATCATATGCGATTGTTGAATCTGCCAAAGCAGAGCAATGCATTTAATCGTGGTGGGATGCGGAGGGACAACCTTGGTCCCGCCTATCACGCTTGGGTTAGATTGAGCTCAATTAGATTGAGTAACTAGTTAGCTTAATTGGATCGAGCCTAACTATAGGCATACTCCAATAGTTGGAAAGGTAGGACAAGACCGCATTTATCAATAGTCTTGGGGATTTAGCCAAAGCTAACTCAAGATTATTCATAAATGTTAATTCTTGATCCTATAAACAAGAGTTGCATAGAGATGTAATTGGTAATTAGTACCTACCGATCATACTAAGTCTTGGGCGATTTAGCCAAAGCTAACTCAAGGCATAGTATTATGTGGATCTTGACCTACGAGAATTATAGTTAGTTGGTGTGGATCTAGTAGTGTGGTTTTACCACATCTATGACTCGATTCTACCAAAGCCCTATAATTCAGTGGGAGCATCATTTAATTAAAGGCCTAATTAAATGATAAATAAAATATAATACAATAGTGGATATTTATTTTCTGCATTTTATGTTGTAGATTACCATGTCAAACACGAACACTCTCTCTCTACGATCTGTTCTTGAGAAGGACAAGCTCCTAGGAGCTAATTTCCTGGACTGGTACAGGAATCTGAGGATAGTCCTCACGCAGGAACGTAAGCTGTACGTTCTGGAGCAAGCAGTTCCTGATGCACCACCAGCCTCTGCCGCTCGTAGTGTTAGAGATGCTCATCAGAAGCATCTAGATGACGCGTTAGACGTGTCATGCCTAATGCTATGCTGTATGTCTCCTGAGCTTCAGAAGCAACACGAGAAAATGAATGCTTTTGATATGATTGGCCATCTCAAGCAACTATATCAAGGGCAGGCAAGGCATGAGAGGTTTGAAGTGACTCAGGCCCTCTTTTCATGCAAGATGAAAGAGGGAACCCCTGTAGGAACTCACGCACTCCAAATGATTGGGTACGTCAAGAACCTCGAGAGGTTGGGGTTCCCTTTGGGCCAAGAGCTGGCTACCGATCTGATCCTGCAATTGTTGCCGGTGAGTTACCATCAATTCGTCATGAACTACAACATGAACGAATTAGACAAACCACTGCCCGAGATACTCAACATGTTAAGAACTGCTGAGCCTAATCTCACCACTGCCAAGTCCAGTACCGTCCTAATAGTACAAAAGGGCAAGGGTAAGGGCAAGTGGAAGCCCAAAGGTAAGGGTAAGACCCAAACCAAGGGCAAAGCCAGCTCTTCAACACTCAAACCTAAAGGTGGGGTTGCTAAGGATGCTACCTGCTTCCACTGCGGTAAGACTGGGCATTGGAAGCGGAACTGCAAGGTATACCTGGAAGATCTGAAGAAGAAGAGAAGTGAGACTTCTACTTCAGGTATAAATGTTATAGAAGTCAACCTTTCTATTTCTACATCATGGGTATTAGATACTGGGTGTGCTTCTCACATTTGTACTAATGTGCAGGCGCTGAGAAATAGCAGGGCATTGGCCAAGGGCGAGGTGGACCTACGAGTAGGCAATGGAGCAAGGGTTGCTGCTGTTGCTATAGGGACTTACTTTCTATCTCTACCCTCTGGGCTTGTACTGGAATTGAATAACTGTTGTTATGTACCTGTACTAACAAAGAATATCATTTCAGTTTCATGCTTAGATAATAAAGGTTTTTCATTCATAATAAAGGACAAATGTTGTTCTGTTTATTTAAAGGATATTTCTATTGTAGCGCACATCTGATGAATGCTCTATATTCTAGACTTAGAGAGCCCTATCTATAACGTGAATACCAAGAGGTTGAGATCAAATGAGTTGAACCCAACCTATCTCTGGCACTGTCGTTTAGGCACATAAATGAGAGTCGCTTGTCCCAGCTCCATAAGGATGGTTTGCTGGACTCATTTGATTTTGAGTCATATGAGACATGCGAGTCATGCTTCTAGGCAAGATGATAAGACTCCCTTTAGTGGACATAGCGAAAGAGCGACAGACTTGTTAGGACTCATACATAGTGATGTATGTGACCCTTTCAATGTCGCTGCCAGAGGTGGTTACAGTATTCATCACATTTACTGATGATTCAGTAGATATGGCTATGTGTATTGATACACATAAGTCAGAATCTTTGAAATTCAAAGAATCAGAAATGAAGTACAGAACAACTTGGCAAGAGTATAAGATACTTCGATCAGATCGAGGTGGAGAATGTTGGGACCGGGTGCATGTCGACAAGGATACGAGTTCGTAAAATTTAAAATTTTTACGTGCAGCGGAAGAGTTTGCATAAAATAATTTCCTTAATTATTTTAACTTCGTATCTAGCATGCAACCTTATAGTGTATCGACATAATCATAAAATAAAAGTTTGCGGAAAAGTAAACTAATTTATTTTTGTACCTTGCGTAACTCGAAGAAAGGGACGAGATCCAACCGTAGCGTCCCTTGGAAGCTTCGCCTCTATTCGCGTCCACGTCGAGTTCTCTTCGGGATGACTTCGCAAAGTCACGAGTTTTGTGCCGACGAGAACTACTAGATTCTCTATAGGCACAACTTAAAAAATCAAGAGAAGAAAGATAGGAAACTAACCAAGAAGAAAACGGAATCGAATTCCGGGAGGAGAGGAGTCGCTATCCGCTTCTTCTTCTTCTTGTTCGGTTCTCCTTCTTCTTGTTAGCTCACGCCAACCTCAAGGGAGGAGAGGGTTGCGCCGGCCCTAGATGGAGGAAGGTGGGCGCCGGCCCTAATCTCCAAGTGGGCGCCGGCCCTAAGGGAGGAGAGGGGAGAAGAGAAGAGAGAAAGAGGGAGAGCTCTTCACAACTTAATTAGTTGATTGTTAGGAATAAGGGCTTGCCTTAGGTTCCTTTATATAGTAGCAACTCCTTTGCTAAGTCTCCCTCTAAACCGAATTAACGGATTAACGGAATTAGTTATAAGAAATTTATCTTATAAATTTTCTTATTAATTATTCCTTTAACCTAGTCTTTATTATAAACAATTTATAATAAAACAAATTAATTATCATAAGAAATTTATCCTATAAATTCTCTTATGAATTTTATTATAACTAACTTTATAATAAAACTAATTAATTATCATAAGAAATTTATCCTATAAATTCTTATGAATTATTCCGTTTAAACCAAGTTTTATTATAACTAATTTATAATAAAACAAATTCTTCTTCTCTTTAAATTATAGAATAAATTTTATAAGAAATTTATAAACTTTCTTATTATGGAAAAATCAATTCATAATTGATTTTATAAAATTAAAATAAACCCAATTCATGGATTATTTTAATCTTCCATAAAAGAATAAATTTCTATAAATTTATTTATATAAATTTCTTTATACAAATTTATTTATCCATAATTTATAAAATAAATCGCGCTGGATTTATCTTATTAATTAAACCAAAATTAATTGGTTTTCTCCTCTTATTGGCCGGCCACCAAAGGGGGTTTGGCACCCTCTTTGGCCGGCCAAACCAACCCGGACCGCCGCGAATTAAACTCATTTAATTCGCCCAAAAAGCCTTCAAAAGACTTAGCCATTTTTAGCTTCCATTGCGCCTCTGACTAACTCAGATTCGACTTATTTCTCTTGATCGGAAAATCCAATTTTCAACTCGTTTTAAATCCCTCGGATTACTCGTAGTGCGTGTGACTAAATAGGCTTTCGATTTATGTTGGCCGTCTATAATTAACTAATTATAGAACGATCATGAGTGGCACCTAGTAGTACATCATGATCCCCAATTAATCGAAAGATCAACGGTTTGACCTCAGAAGAAATTATTCTGAAACCCTTCAGCAGCTCTAATGAATCGTGCCCCATTCCCTTCACCACCTTATACCCACTTGGTTCAGGACACGGTCAATGGTGTCAGTCCCCACTAGGCTGACTACGTCACACCTAGCCCAAGTAATGTCTTACTCGTCCTTTGGATTTCTAATTACTCTCATGTATTTTAGAGACTCTCACTCTAAACATGATATGCTCTGGCCAGAGGCTTTGAGTAACAATCCGACGATAGGCCTGGGTATACATCTCCTCGCAAGGAGTGGTGAATCCTTTGTAGGCTGTTCAAACATCTTCGGGCACTTCGGCTTATACCCGATCATCCTGGGTCCACACCTCCTTGGAGATGCTTGCTTAAGATGTCAAAGTATAAGTCTCCATGACCAAGATGACTTGAACACCGCAAGTCAAAGGAACATCGCACTTAAGCCGCAGTAAGATCTTCATTGACATATCTACATGTAGATTCCCATATGAAGTCTTACAGCTAGTCACTCCAATGAACTAGTTCCCTTAACTAGCATCCATGTTTATCTCCGGACATCCCAATGTCACCAGCCAGTGAGAATCAGCTGAATAGAGAATAACCCATGCTAGTCTCAACAGAATTGATAATGTCCGTATTTATCAATTCATCGACTAGGGATATTTCCAACACTTCACATTTGCACATTTAGAGATAATCACTAGTTGTGATCCCATCACAAATTCTCTTATGCTGTGAACTGTATGGCGGACATTCAGTAGATGAGTTTAAGATCCCAATCAAATACACAAGCATGTATACTCAAATAGTGAATTATCATTTATTTAAAATAAATGTTTACAATCATAAGGCGATTGCCTTAGGACACTTCTCTCATATCACTAACAAACTCCCACTTGGCCTAATGCCAATCGCTACGGTATCCAATACCACAGGCTCTAACATGACCCTCAAACTTGCTTTGAGGCAAGGCCTTAGTTAAAGGATCCGCTATATTCCTTTCAGTGGGAACTCTCTCAATTTGTATGTCATTCCTACTTATAATCTCTCTGATCAGATGATAGCGGCGAAGCACGTGTTTGGATCGCTGATGAGACCTTGGTTCCTTTGCTTGTGTAATCGCTCCATTGTTGTCGCAGTAAACCGGCACTGCTTCATCAATGGTTGGAACCACACCAAGTTCAGAGACAAACTTCTTGATCCAGACTGCTTCCTTTGCTGCTTCCGAAGCTGCGATATATTCCGCTTCCGTGGTGGAATCCGCTACGGTGTCTTGTTTGGAACTTTTCCAACTTACTGCGCCTCCATTCAAAGTAAATACGTATCCAGACTGTGATTTGGAGTCATCCTTATCTGTCTGGAAACTGGCATCTGTATACCCACGTATTACCATATCTCCTTCTCCATATATTAGGAACACATCCTTAGTTCTTCTTAAGTACTTAAGGATTGTCTTAACAGCCGCCCAGTGATCCATTCCTGGATCCGACTGGTATCTGCTTGTGACGCTCAAAGCATACGATACATCAGGCCTAGTACATAACATAGCATACATGATAGATCCTATCGCGGATGCATAGGGAATCTTATTCATGCAAATCCTCTCGTCTTCTGTGCGCGGACACATAGACTTTGAAAGGTTGATCCCATGCCTAATGGGAAGGTAACCTTTCTTGGATTCCGACATGCTAAACCTTTTTAGCACTCGGTCTATATATGTAGACTGCGAAAGACCAAGCAACCGTTTTGATCTATCTCTATAGATTCTAATCCCAAGGATATAGGTTGCTTCTCCCAGGTCTTTCATGGAGAAAGTTTTGGATAACCAAATTTTAACTGTCTGTAAGACTGAAATATCGTTTCCTATAAGTAAGATGTCGTCGACATATAATACTAGGAATACGACTGCACTCCCACTAACCTTCTTGTACACACAGGGTTCGTCAGGATTTTGTGAGAAATCAAACTTTTTGATTGTCTCATCAAAACGGATGTTCCAGCTCCTAGATGCTTGCTTCAGTCCATATATGGATCGTCGAAGCTTGCATACCTTGGTTTTATCAACCGATGTGAAACCTTCAGGCTGTATCATGTATACGTCCTCAAGCAGGTTTCCGTTAAGGAAAGCTGTTTTCACATCCATTTGCCATATCTCATAATCATAATGAGCTGCTATGGCTAGGAGCATCCGAATGGATTTAAGCATAGCTACTGGCGAATAGGTTTCGTCATAATCAATTCCTTGTTTCTGACGATATCCTTTTGCCACTAATCTAGCCTTAAAGGTAACAACATTACCTTCCATGTCGGTTTTCTTCTTGAAAACCCACTTGCACCCTATGGGTTTAATCCCTTCAGGTGGGTTAACCAAGTCCCATACTTGATTTTCGTACATGGAATCCATTTCCGACTTCATGGCTTCAAGCCATTTGTCCCTTTCTGAACTTTTCAGAACATCTTCATAACTGATAGGTTCGTCATCGCCAATGAGCAACACGTCGTTCGATTCACTTACGAGAAATCCGTATCTCTCTGGAATGTTGCGTGTCCTATCAGACCTACGAAGAGGTGGTGTAGTTTTAGGTTCAACTGATAGCTCATCATTATGAATTATCGGTTGTGGGCCTAGACTCGGTGTCTCTGTAATGTCTATTGGAGTTTCTTGAACTTCATCAAGTTCAATGCCACTCCCACTGTTTTCTTGTAAAAGAAATTCTTTTTCTAGAAATACAGCATGCCTTGAAACAAACACCTTTTGTTCCAAGGGATGATAGAATTGGTAACCCTTCGTTTCCTTAGGGTATCCAATAAATAGACATTTATCAGACTTAGCATCCAATTTGTCTGATACAACCCGCTTCACATAAGCAGGACAACCCCATATCTTAAGGTGAGTTAAGTGAGGTTTCTTACTATTCCAAATCTCATATGGAGTAGTAGAGACTACCTTGGTCGGGACTCTGTTTAATAAATAAACAGCTGTCTTAAGTGCATAACCCCAAAAGGATTTTGGAAGAGTTGCATGATTCATCATCGACCTAACCATGTCCATCAAGGTTCGGTTGCGCCTCTCAGATACACCATTATGCTGTGGTGTATATGGCGGAGTCCATTGGGATAATATCCCATTGTCCCTTAGATAATCTTGAAACTCTTGACTTAAGTATTCACCACCCCGATCGGATCGAAGTATTTTAATACTTTTGCCAAGCTGTTTCTCTACTTCATTTCTGAACTCTTTGAATTTCTCAAAGGCTTCAGATTTGTGTTTCATCAAGAACACGTACCCGAATCGTGAGTGATCATCGATAAAGGTGATGAAGTAGCTATAGCCTCCTTGTGCAAGAGTTGACATTGGTCCACATACATCAGTATGTATTAGACCAAGCAATTCTCCCACTGGATTACCTTTTCCGGTAAAGGGTAATTTGGTCATCTTGCCTTTTAAGCACGATTCGCATGTATCAAATGAATCGGGTTCAAATGATTCCAAAATTCCACATCGGTGCAATTCGGTCATGCGTTTCTTACTTACATGGCCAAGACGGCAATGCCAAGTGTAGGAGTCTATTCGATTATCTATTCGAGCACGTTTGTTGCTAACTTCGATATTGAAAACGTCACTGGATAAATCTAACGTGTAGATGCCATTGCACAAAGTTCCATTCCCATAAAGAACGCCATTTAAAGTTATGTAACAACAATTGTTACTAAAAGTCAAATGATAACCTTTTTCATTCAAACATGAAATAGATACAATGTTCTTTATTAACGAAGGAACGAAATAACAATTATCCAGTTCTAAGATACGTCCAGTCGGGAGCTTTAGCAAATATGTTCCGATGGCAACAGCAGCAATCCTTGCTCCATTTCCAACTCGCAAATCTGCTTCTCCCTTGACGAGTCTTCTTCTATTCCTTAGCCCCTGTATGTCATTACATATATGTGAGCTACACCCAGTATCAAGTACCCAGGTATTTGAGGAAATAGAGTGACATTCAATAACGAAGATACCTGAAGAGGACGGGGCATCGGATGCCTTCTTCTTCAAGGACTCAAGATAAACTTTGCAATTTCTTCGCCAGTGACCCTCCTTGCCACAATGATGGCAAGTGCCTTTTGGTTTCTTTTCAGTCTTTTTAGCCTTTTTCTTCTTTCCCTTATTCTGTTCTTTGGCCTTCCTCTTAGAACCTTTCTTCGAGGAACCAACTAACAGAACTGCCTTTTGTTCCTGCTTTACAGAAGGCTCTACAGACTTCAGCAGGTTGACTAACTCAGGAATGGTAGTTTCCAGCTTGTTCATCCGATAGTTCATCACAAATTGCGAATAACTTTTGGGCAAACAACNGGAGGAATCGTACCTTATTAGATATGGTACGATCTATGATGAGTCACGCAGATCTTCCTATATCCTTTTGGGGATATGCTCTAGACACGGCAGCGTTCACACTTAACCGTGTTCCATCAAAGGCGGTCATGAAGACACCATATACGATATGGACTGGGAGGAGTCCCAAGATGTCTTTCATGAGAGTTTGGGGTTGTGAGGCTTACGTTAGACGTCAAGTCTCAGACAAACTGGGACCCAAGTCCGATAAGTGCTATTTCGTGGGATATCCCAAGGAAACTAAGGGATATTACTTCTACATTCCCAGTCAGCACAAAGTGTTTGTTGCTAAGACTGGGGTCTTTCTAGAAAGGGACTTTATTTCTAGAAAGACTAGTGGGAGTTCGTTTGATCATGAAGAAGTTCAAGACAACGACCATAGCACTGAGCCCTTGATGGATACTGAACAGGAACCACAAGAAGTTGTGGGTGAGATTGTTACACAAGAAGTTGTGGAACAACAACCTGTTCAGGTAGACCTACCTCTTCGCAGGTCTGATAGGGTACGTCGTCAGCCTGAGAGATATTTATTTCTCTTGCCTGACCATGATGACGTTATGATCATTGAGAATGAGTCTACCACCTATCAGGAAGCTGTGATGAGCCCAGATTCTGAGTCATGGTTGGAAGCCATGAGATCCGAAATGGAATCCATGTACACTAACCAAGTTTGGACCTTGGTTGATCCACCTGAAGGGGTCAAACCCATTGGGTGTAAGTGGGTCTTTAAGAGAAAGCCTAACATGGATGGACTTACTCATACCTATAAGGGTAGACTGGTAGCTAAAGGTTTCAAGCAAATTCATGGTATTGACTATGATGAAACTTTTTCTCCAGTAGCGATGTTTAAGTCCATTCGGATCATGCTTGCTATTGCAGCCTACCACGATTATGAGATCTAGCAGATGGATGTCAAGACAGCGTTTCTGAATGGAAACCTCCTCGAGGATGTGTACATGACACAGCCTGAGGGTTTTGTAGATCCACAGCATACTGGCAGAGTATGCAAGCTGCATAGGGCCATTTATGGTCTAAAGCAAGCTTCTCGAAGCTGGAATCTTCGATTCGATGATGCGATCAAACAGTTTGGTTTCATCAAGAACGAAGATGAACCTTGTGTCTACAAGATGGTTAGTGGGAGCACAGTAGTCTTCCTAGTCTTGTATGTGGATGACATACTACTCATTGGGAACAACATCCCTTCGCTACAGTCTGTGAAGACTTGGTTGGGGACTTGTTTCGCAATGAAGGACTTAGGTGAAGCAGCCTGCATTCTAGGCATTAAGATCTATAGAGATAGATCTAAGAGATTGCTTGGCCTAAGTCAGAGTACATACATCGATACGGTATTACACCGTTTTGCCATGCAGAATTCCAAGAAGGGAAATCTGCCAATGTCACATGGCGTGAGTCTTTCGAAGACTCAAGGTCCCTTTTCTAGAGAGGAGAGAGACCGCATGAGCAAGATCCCTTATGCCTCAGCCATAGGATCTATCATGTATGCCATGTTATGTACTCGTCCTGATGTCTCGTATGCTTTGAGCATGACGAGCAGATACCAGTCAGATCCAGGTGAACGTCACTGGATAGCAGTCAAGAATATTCTTAATTACTTGAGAAGGACTAAAGAATATTTCTTGATATTTGGAGGCGATGAGCATCTAGTTGTAAAGGGTTACACTGATGCCAGCTTCCAAACCGACCAGGATGATTACAGATCGCAGTCAAGGTTCGTGTTTTGCTTGAATGGTGGAGCTGTGAGCTGGAAGAGTTTGAAGCAGGACACAGTTGCAGATTCTACAACAGAAGCTGAGTATATTGCTGCATCAGAGGCAGCAAAGGAGGCAGTTTGGATCCGCAAGTTCATCACTGAGCTTGGGGTGGTTCCTAGCATATCTGATCCCGTAGAGCTCTATTGTGACAACAATGGAGCTATTGCGCAGGCTAAGGAACCTCGCTCACACCAGCGGACCAAACACATACTACGGCGATTCCATCTCATTCGAGAGATCATCGATCGAGGAGATGTGAAGATTTGCAGAGTACCCACAGAGGCTAACGTCGCAGATCCCTTGACCAAGGCTTTGGCACAGATGAAGCATGATGGTCACACTAGGTCATTGGGTATTAGATACTACAGCGATTGGCACTAGTGCTAGTAGGAGATTGTTAGTGAGAGCCCTAGAGCCAATCATATGATGATTACTTTTTGGACTCATTGTATCATATTCTTGTATATATATTTCTTATATATAAAGGCATTTCTTATAGTTATTGTACTTATGTGTATTGGTGCCAAATAACTTAGTATAATAACGTCCTTGAGTAGAAGGTTCTTATCTATATCAATCGATTAGTTGAATCGATAGTGAGATGATATAGAGAACACTACTCTTAATTATTCCTAGTCAAGTATTAACATTCAAGGACAATGTTAATACATAGAGACTAGCATGTAGGTCAACATGATGACTTGATCTCACAAGTCATGGATATGAGATATCAAGTTGACACATGGGTATACATTAGAGAATGTATACTGAATGGCCCGCCATGAGAAAGTATCATGGATCGTTATATGAGTGTCATATACTTTCTCATGTGACTATTAGTATGACTATTAGTCCTTAGACCTGAAGTCACCATAGTTCCCTACATAAGGAGTTATGTACTTTGGTTTCGTCAAACGTCACCCGTAACTGGGTGGACTATAAAGGCGATTACTGGGTATGTAACAAATTATGCGGAGGGATGTGAGTGATGTATATGGGATCTATCCCTCCTATATGACGGGAGAGATATCATAGTCTTGATAGAGTGAGATCACTAAGTACATGGCCATGCCCAAATAAAGCAATATGAGATATTGAGCTTATTTGATTATAGTGAGTCTACTTGGAGTTCAAGACACATTGATTGATTTGAGGATGACACGGTCTATGCCTCATGAAAGATCAATCTAGATATCGAGGATAGAAGGACGTTGTCACATATTGTGATGGTCACAATTATTAGTCACAATGGTGATGTTGGATCTCGACATTCTTGTAACTTGGGTAGCAATGATGTGTTGCTAGATACCTCTCATTGCTTATGTCCTTAAATAGGTTTAAGGGCATTGCCAACGTTACAAGAATCTATAGGGTCACACACATAGAGCAATAGATGGAGAATAAGTCCATATGATGGACCGAGAGTAATGAAGTCAAAGTTTGACTTTGGCTAAATATGGAAAGTCCATAAAAGGCAAGTTTGACTTGACTCAAATTAGACAACTTGAGTTGGACTCGAGTTTGATCCAAGTGTTGGATGAATCTAATCATGGGAGAATAATGAAGTCAAAGTTTGACTTTGGCTAAATATGGAAAGTCCATAAAAGGCAAGTTTGACTTGACTCAAATTAGACAACTTGAGTTGGACTCGAGTTTGATCCAAGTGTTGGATGAATCTAATCATGGGAGAATAATGAAGTCAAAGTTTGACTTTGGCTAAATATGGAAAGTCCATAAAAGGCAAGTTTGACTTGACTCAAATTAGACAACTTGAGTTGGACTCGAGTTTGATCCAAGTGTTGGATGAATCTAATCATGGGAGAATAATGAAGTCAAAGTTTGACTTTGGCTAAATATGGAAAGTCCATAAGAGGCAAGTTTGACTTGACTCAAGCCACATCACCTTGACTTGACCAAGTGATGACTTGGCATCATCATCAAGGCTAAGTAACAAATGAGGGGTTACGTAAGATGGTGGTCGGCCACTTAATGGCCAATAATGGCCATTAAGTGGCCTGCCACTTATACACACAATATGAGGTTTCTGTGTGTGATTGATTTTTCTCCCAACTTAGTTTTTCGTTTTTGCTCTCCCTCTCCTCTCTTGTGGCCGAGACCCCAAGCAAGTGCTAGCACACTTTTGGGCTCTCCTCTCCACTCTCGTGCTTGTGTGGATACTTCTAGAGGGTTGCTACTTTGCATCCTTGAGATCCGACACCAACCGAGGAGCGAGCGGGAATTGCGGGGCACGCATCGAAGGTAGTTTTTCTCTTCTCTAATAGATCTAGGTTGTAGATCGGTTTTGAAGCATGTAAACGAGCACTCGTAAATTTTTGAAATGGTTTTCTTCGCTCGGATCCTTTCTATTGGGACTTTCGGGGTTTTCGCGGCCCGAAAAACCCAACACAAAGCTCTTCCAAGAATGCTAGGAATATAAATGATTACTTGCCTAGATGTAATTTTGGCTTTAAATATCATGATAAGAATAGAAACACTTTTGCATGCCAAATCCCAATGACTTCTATGTTTTATGATAAATCTAGAAATTCTAGGACCAAGGACCAAGACATAAACCCTAAGAAAAAGGGGAATATGTCTAGAAATATGGGTAGATCTAAAGATGATCAAGTTAGATCAAATGATCCTAAAACTAGGAAATTGGAAAAAGAAAATCAAGTCTTGAAAGCAAAACTTGATCAACTGGAGAAAAACCTAGATAGACTCATTAGGAGGTCAAAAGGGTCAAGGATAATGCAAAAAGATCAACCTCTTAGAAATGGTAGACAGGGTTTAGGATATCACTCAAAAAGGGCAAATGTTGATAAATTGTCATATTCAAGGATACCCTATGACTATGGAAAGGAAAAGGTTGAACATGGCAAAGAAAAATCATTTGAGACAAAAGATAAGGGTTGACCAAGCAAAAGGTCTATAGGGTTAAGAGAGTGAGAGTAAAAGGTCAAAAAGCACCGGAGGAGCACTGGTGTGGTCTTGCACTTGTAGATGAGTTATCTAGGAAGGTAACTAGGGCTAGGAGCTTAAGGGAGAGCACTAGAAGTCAAAATGGGATCCATGATCAATGGATCTCAGGTGGTATCCTTCTAGGAAACTAGATGGACTATAGGGTGTGCCAAGAAGTGTAAAAGGCTAAGGTTAGTCTTAATCCTAGAAAATTGGCACACTGCAGGGAGAGTTATAGAGTAAAAGAAAGAAATTGGAATTTTAATTGAGAGAAATTGGTTTTAATGCCTAAATACCATTTAACCTGATGCTATGAATGGATTATGAACGAGTATGGGAAGAAGCATCAAGGTGAGGACAAAATTAGAACTTTTAGGAAAGGTTTCATGATACAATTTAGAAAATTTTGAAGTTTGTATCAGTCTTGAGATTTGGGGTAGTTTTGATTCCCAGGTAGATATAGGATCCACAAATCTTCCCACAAGATTTCAAAATTTTTGGGAATTTGTAAAATTATTAGTGCATTACTGAATTTCGGCTTGAAAAATAAAGTTGCAGATACCAGTCACCTGTCAAATGGCAGTCGACTGGGTCAGAGTGTGAATACATTCTGTGGGTTTTCCCAGTCGACTGGCCTCCTCCCAGTCTACTGGGACGCGGGTTTTATAAAAGGAAAGGGCGCGCCGGGGAGAGCCAAACTCTAGGGTTTTGGCGATTTCCCCGGCGATCCTCTCCTCTCCCAAGTGCCTCTTTCGTCCTCAGGCCTTTCTAAACCCTAAAATCCCTCTCTAAGTCCTCCTCTAACCCCGATCTACCTCTAGGGTTTGTTAAAACCTCTCCTCTTCAAGTCGTACTCTCAAAATCAAATCATCATGAGGAGAATGAAAAGGTATTGTTGGTTAAGGTTCCTTTTCACATTAAAACCAGTTTTTGGTTTTGGCACTAACATGATGTTTTTGTGCATGTTCTTTGATGCTTTTCCTTGGGGGGGAGGGGGGGTTGTCTTGGCATACATGTGTGTGTGTGGTTTTTAGGATGGCCTCTAAGAGACCTAGGGGTGAAGGATCATCCCAACAGAGTCAGGGAGGGTCCAGGTTTAGGTCCCTGGAATGTAAGAAACGGTTTAAAGAAAATGAATTCGTAGTGATGAATTGCAGATACCTAAACAAGGTCTTCTTTCAAGAAAAGTCGCCTCAACTAGCTGAAATGATCACTTATTTTCAACTGGATTAGCTGGTCTACTGCCAGCATGACATAGATATTGACTTATGTAGAAAGTTTTACGCAAATTTGACTTGCATTGACTCAGATAGTAATTTGTATGAGTCTCGAGTTGCTGGTATTCCTCTTCCTTTCTCAGTCATGGGTCTAGCTGGGTTCCTACAGTGTAGAGCATCAAACATTGCATCCACTTACTTTTCCACTGTTGTCGAACCATTAGAGTTTCCTGGAGTCACCATTGATCATATACATATGCATTATTTTAGAAGACACAGGAATGAGTCAGAGTGTCTTTTTTATGCTAAACCCATGAGACCGTTTAGCCATGTATTATATAAGATCGTCATCGAGTGCATTTTGCCTATTGTCACCAAGGGGAGGTCCAGGATCAGACTCCCACATTTGGTGATGATGTACGCTTTGGAGAGGAGGTTAGACATCGATGTCTCCTTACAAGTCTTTAGTGTCATTTGTCATTCTTCTCATACTGTGAATGGGAAGATATATATGCCTTTCTGTCATATTCTGACCGAGTTTTTCCATTTACGTTTTGGCATCCGTGTGGGTAGTGGTCAGGCCTAGGCACCTGTCCAAGGACTATGACCAGATTGACACTCGCCAATTGTCCTTGGCAGGTATTGAGAGTAGGCAGGGCACATTTGTCTGGAGGGAGCGTCCAGAGTCATCGAGTTCTGTGAGGAGCCTGGCGAGGCGGTTACACGTGCAGAGTACACCCAGCTTCGATCCGATGTCCACAGGCTTCAGGAGGATGTTCACGTCATCCGTGAGGATATCCACGGACTTCGGCAGACGGAGCAGAGGATTGAGACAGCAGTTGATAGGATTACTAGCCGCCAGGATGACATGTACGAGATGATGCAACAGTGGCATCTCACGTTTCAGGGTCCTCCTCCTCCTCCTCCTCCACCTCCAGGCGGTGACGATCATATGTTCTTCTGACCAGCTGATGCAGTTTTTGGAAGTTGTTCAGTGTTGAGAGAATTCCTATTATTTGATGTATTTTATACCTCTCAAACACTTCTAATTCTGATGATGTATTGTTTGGATGACTTTAGGGCTCTAGCCTATGCTACTCATTTATATGTTTATTTCATGACAGTTTCTATGATTATGGTATGTTATGTTTTGATCTTAACTTGCTTCATTCTACTCCTTGATACATGAGTTTGTTATTATTGATGATCCATGATTTGAGTTATGCTATGGATTTTAAGTTGCTAGTCTTCATATTTTCATGATCTATCTTGAAATGGTATATTGGTTGGTATTGGATGATCATATGTTTTTAAATAAAAGCATAAAGAGAGTTGTCTTGATTATCCAGGGTTAAGAGGTAATGAGGGGGAGTATTGTCAAATCAAAATGTCATTATAAAAATGGGAGATTTACAAACCATTCTATCTATCAAATAAAGGTAGGTGAAATTGGTAAATCCAGGGAATCATAATTGAATCTCAAAGTTGATACAAAGTTGACGTTATTTCAGAATTTCTGGGGTTGTACCAAAAGTCAAGCTCGGTTGATGTTTTTCATGAACCAATATTTTTCTAGGGTAGGGAATACCTTAACACTCGTGCTTGCAAAGTTTTACATTTTTCCGGATTTTCTGAAATTTTTTATGCGTTTCTAAATTTCGACTGGAAATTCTAAAAATGACGTATCAGTCGACTGGTAGGCTCGCAGTCGACTGGGAGTGTGGACAGTGTGTGTTTTTGTGATTTCTGAGGGGCTTTTCAGAAATATGGCTAATTCCACTTGGCACCAGGGCTAGGGTTGCTTGGGACAATCATTTTGATGGTGTCAAAGGGGGAGAAATGTGTGTGTTAAGTTAGGTTAGGTCGAAATCTAACTTGGTTGGGAAACTTTAGAGTTAAGTTGGGAAAACTTAACTTGGGATTAGCAATAAGAATTGAAATCTGGGAGAAAGCATAGGTTAAGGGAGAGGTTGCCTCTTATGTGTTATGCTTTAATTTCAATTGTTTTTGCTATTATCATTGCTATATGTTTACCTAACTTAACATATTGTCACACATCAAAAAGGGGGAGATTGTTAGGGCAATCGGCCCTGAGATGATCTGGAGGATCATGATATTTTGATGTATGGGCAATATGGATAAGTTAAGATTTGTGCTGGACTAATATGTGTACATGAGTGTGCAGGTGTACAGGTACACATGGACCTGGTTGATGTCTTCAGGTGAAGGATGATGGCATGGAGGCAAGCTGGAGGCTTGCGTGCGCATTCGAATGACCATTGGATAGCAGAGATGATGAGCCAAGGGACGCGGACTTCGAGGCATACATGAAGGGTGGCATGGAGGCAAGCTGGAGGCTTGCGTGCGCATCCGAGGGACGAGGGCCAAAGATGAAGAGGACATGAAGGCAACAGTCAAGACTGCTGGTGAAGAGTCAACTGGGTTGTGAGGGTCTGAGTATGAGTGTTAGTACTCAGGGGCTAAGCCGGGAGGGTTTGAGTGCGGAGAGATTTGTACTCGGGAGTGAAACCCTAGGCTTAGGTGTGTACCAGTCAACTGGCCCATTGGCAGTCGACTGCTATAGGCTAGAACAGGCTAGCAGATTCGAACGTTGTACGGTAACGATCGAATCTGAGTGGGACCAGGTGACTGTCATTTTGGCAGTCGACTGGTAGTGGCTGTTTCAGATTCGAGCCCTATTTAAAGGGGGCTCATTTACTACTACTTTTCTTGACGAAACTCGCTTGGGTAAAGTGAGTTAGTAGTCTTTTGTGATCAGATAGCGCCCGACGTGTTGTGGCGAGGTTTCTCCACCCACAAGGAGCGACAGATCTAGCCGAAGGTTATCCGGGGGTTGATCCACCGACGGATTCTTGGATTAGTCACCCATCCGGGGTGGATACCAAGTAAATCAGGTTGTTAGCATTGCTTTCTATTATTAGTTTATGTTACTTGTATTTTCGCTGCGCAACTAACAACGTAGGTGAAGAGATTCAATCGAAAAAGTGCTATTCACCCCCCCCCTCTAGTACACAGATCGATCCATCAGCGCTAACGAGTATCTCCGATGTTGCGCTAGGTACATCTTGTGCCACCCGGTTGAACCTCTGTATGTACTCCTTGAGCGGTTCCTTTGGCTTTTTCTTAAGAGCGAACAGGTTGAGCGCTGTCTTCTGGTAATGCCAGCTACTCGCAAAATGGTGGAGAAAGGCCATTTTGAACTCCGCGAAGGAGTTGATGGAACCTTGGAGCAGCCTCTGAAACCACCGCTGCGCTGCTCCAGACAAGGTGTTCAAAAACTCCCGGCACTTTACTCCATCAGTATATTGGTGCAGAAGCGCCGTATTTTCGAACTTACAGACGTGCTCTTCTAGATCTGTCTTTCCATCATACTCAGGGATCCCCGGCCCATGAAACTGCTTTGGCATAGGGTCTTCCACAATCTCCGACGAGAAAGGGGTGGATGGAGTCTTTTGGATGATCTTGAGTCCATCCCTCCTTCCCGGTCCGTCATCATGCCTCTGAGCACTAGAGGCTACTGAGTGGGCTTTTCCCCCCTCTACAGGGGATTCCCTACGGGGGCCTTGGGTTGCGCCATCATGTCGCTCCACCGGGGCCACGGACCTTCTGGAGGGCGATGTGGAGATTCTGGGGATCTCCTCCCTCACCGGACCCGCTGGTTGCAGGGCCGCCTGTTCGATTTGGTGCTGCTCCAAGGCTTCCTTGATGGCATTAGCTACCCGGCGGTCAAATTCCTCTCGCGTGAGGGTGAGGGGTTGTTCCTCCGGTCCTGCCATCGGCGCCCTTTCAGGTGCTTTGTTGTTTCCCACAGACGGCGCCAAATTTGTTCCGAAAAGAAGAGTCGTCGACGGTCAGTCACTGAGGATCAACCCCTGGGGAGATTACGACGTCGCCGCAGAACTTGAGAATCCTGCGAAAGTAAACAAGCGTTAGGGGACACCCCGGCAGGGGTCCGGCAGAGTCCACTCCGACGCTCAAGTCAGTAGGTTCTCCCAATAATGGTACGAAGGAAAGACAATGCAAAAATATTGTAGCCCCCCCCTTTACCGGAGGGGTTGTACTTCCTTTTATATCCCCGTCGGCAGACTAGTCGTGCCTCCTTTATTGCGGCCACGTTTTTTGATATTCAGGTCGTGTCCCCCGCTTTCGGTGATAAAGGGGCATCCTTTGAAATAGTCTGCGTCATTATCACTCTTTCTTTAATTGTAGCATCCAGGTCTCCTGAGATCGGTAATTGCGGGGACTCCACCTCCCGAGGCAGGCTCGGGGGTCTTCGAATGCGCTATCTCCTGAAATACTCTCGGGGTCCTACCTCCCAGGGAGGGGCCTGAGTTTCCCGAGCGCAAGCCCCGACGGGTGCCCAGGACAAGAGGTTATGTCAAGTCCTCGGCTTCTTCATCCCCTGTGCCGGGCACAGGCTTTCCAACCCTATAACGTGTCATTGCTTTGGCGCTTGTTTAAGTTCGTACAACAACTTAACAAGTTGACACATCTTTCCCTCAGTTTCAGGAGCTATGAACCCCTCGGGTTGCTCTAAGTAGATTTCTTCTTCCAACTCACCATTTAAAAAAGCAGTCTTAACATCCATTTGGTGTATTTCAAGGTCATACAATGCTACAATGGCTATCAGCACTCGTATGAACGTAATCCTTGTCACCGGTGAGTAGGTATCGAAGTAATCAAGGCTTTTCTGTTGCTTGTACCCTTTATCTACAAGTCTGACCTTATACTTATCAACCGATCCATCAGCTTTATACTTGCATTTTATTATCCACTTACAACCTAATGGTTTAGTACCATAAGGAAGGTCTACTAATTCCCAAGTATGGTTTTTCATGATGGACTCGATTTCACTATTGACAGCTTCTTTCCACAATGGGGCGTCGGGACCAAAGAGAGCTTCGCTTAGTGTTCTTGGGTCCATTTCTGACATAAATGTCATGAAATCTGGCACAAACGATTTCTCAACTCTAGTCCGTTTGCTCTGACGTTTTCCTTCTTATTTGGGAACACGTCTTCAAAAAATATTGCATTCTGAGATTCTATGGTTGTACCCACATGAATATCAGGAATGTCCGACTTATGAACTATGAAGCGATATGCACTACTGTTTTGTGTTAGGATCAAAATGCCTTGCTAGAGGGGGGGTGAATAGCAAATCATCGATTCTTCTTGTACCTACGTTGTTAGTTGCACAGCGGAAATGATAATAAAGACAATAAACAATGCTAACAAGAAAGGTTTACTTGGTATCCACCCCGGACGGGTGACTAATCCAAGAATCCGTCGGTGGATCACTCCCCGGATAACCTCTGGCTAGCTCTCGTCGCTCCTTGTGGGTGGAGAAACCTCGCCACAACTCCAAGCAAACCTCTGAGCACAAAGATTACTATCTTGCCTTTAACCAAGACAAGATTCGTCAAGAAACTCCGCCACCACGAAGTCCTCTTTAAATAGGACTCGGGCTGAAACCCTCGCTACCAGTCGACTGCCCCAAGGGCAGTCGACTGGTGCCAGCCAAATTCGACCGTTGCACCCCAACGTTCTAATTTTAGCCAACTCACCAGCCACCTACCAGTCGACTGCCCCCAAGGCAGTCGACTGGTCCCAAGCTGAGACCTTTCTGTGAGTTCCATCAGTCGACTGCCCCCAGGCCAGTCGACTGGTCTACTCACTCACCTAAGGTTACCCTTCCTGAGTACATTCCACTCCACACTCAAACCCTAGGATTTTCCGAGTACAATCACACTGCACTCGTACCCTCACGACTCGACTGACTCCTCCTCCGCAGCCTCGACTGTTGCCTTCGCGCCCTCTTCATCTTCGGCTCTCGTCCCTCGGATGCACGCAAGCCTCCAGCTTGCCTCCATGCCATTCTTCACATATGCCTCGAAGTCCGCGCCCATCAGCTCATCGTCCCTGCTCTCCAAGGTCCCTCAGGTGCGCATACAAGCCTCCAGCTTGTCTCTATGCCGCCCTTCACTGTACCGAGGCCGTCCAGTCAAGTCCATATGCGTAACCTGTACAACGTGCACACTCAACATATGCATATAAGAATACAAGGGTAATCCTAACTTAAACCCTTTGCCCAATCATCAAAACCCATGGTCACACCAGACTATCTTAGGGCCGATTGCTCCAACAATCTCCCCCTTTTTGATATTTGGCAATACGTTTAAGTTAGGGAAAGCAAAACAGTAGTCAATAGCAAAAACAATGCTCAAATCATGCATATGCAATGCATACATGGATCCTATCCCAAGGCATCCCACACCTAACCCTCCAAGTTAGGAATTTTCTACACCTAACCCTCCAAGTTAGGATTTTCACCACCTAACCCTCCAAGTTAGGATTTTCACCACCTAACCCTCCAAGTTAGGATTTTCACGGGCTTTTTAAAGCTTCTCCCAAGCTCCCCCTACATTGGACTTACAAAGGCTTTTTAAGAACCTCTCCAAGGTTTCCCTTACGCCACGAATGGAGCAACCATGCTCCTCCTTAATCTCAACTCCCCCTAAAACTAGGGTTTCTAACAAAGGTATGTTTAGTTTCCCACTTAAACCCAACACTTCTACCTCTTTGCCTAACAATAAAAAGAACCCAACAATATCTCAATTATCGGTTCTTTTAATCCCCAATGACCATAAACAATGTGTACTAGCCTCCCATACACTTGTTTTGCATCATTTGGACACCAACCCAACTGCTGATATGGAAATCAGCCCTGACCAGTCGACTGCCAAAATTGCAGTCGACTGATACTCTGAAAGTCTGAAATTTCAGCATTTCTGACGAAATTCAGAAATGCGCCAAAAAATCCACAAATCTCCAAAAATTTCCAAATTTTGTGGAGAGGTTTGTGGTACCCATATCTACTTGGGAAAAATATATTTCAAAATGTATCTATCACCATTTTCAAGTTTGACACAAAACCCAAAACTAGCTAAAAACTTCAATCAAACCTTGACCTAAAGTTCTAGTTTTGGTTTCCTCTTGATGTCTTTGCCTATGCCACCCCACAATGCATCCCTAGCATTGATTTACATGGCAA
This sequence comes from Boesenbergia rotunda, assembly GCA_024364735.1. Lineage (NCBI taxonomy): Eukaryota > Viridiplantae > Streptophyta > Magnoliopsida > Zingiberales > Zingiberaceae > Boesenbergia > Boesenbergia rotunda. The sequence continues at coordinate 624,951 of JAGFNQ010002536.1, forward strand.
TTACACACCAAAAATTAATTTTCATGCAATATGTCCCCAATGTCATATTTCCATGCATGAAACTTAACAACACCGTGCCAAAACCCAAGAATTGAGACTCAAATCCGTCTCCAATTCTTTTGGCACACTCCATGGTCCATCTAAACCTCTAGGAGCACCCCCTCCCACGGTCCATTCACCATATATCCCAAAGGCTCCTAGAGCTCCCCCTTGAGCTCTTAGCCCAAGCCACCTCCCTAGGTGACTCAACCATCACTAGGCCACATTGGTGTTCCACCGATGACTCTTGGCCTACAAACTCAACCCTCTTAACTTTTGACCCCTTGTCCTTAGTTAAGGCCTTTTTCTTTCCATTGAATGACATTCCCTTGTCATTTTTGGACTCCCCCTTCTTGCCATAATCATATGATATCCTAGCATATCCCTTTCCCTTGGCATGGGAGACCTTAGATCGTTATCCTAGACTCGATCTATCATTGGTGCGGTTTAGGCCACCCAACACCATATTCAAACCCTTAGATCCAACCCTGAATCTTTCTAGGGTCTTTTCCAAAGTATCAAGTCTTGCCCTCAAGGCTTGATTTTCCCTTTCCAAGTTTATAACCTTAGAATCCATATGCCTACTTTGTACATTTCTTGACCTTCCCATGTTCCTAGGCACATTTCTTCCCTTTTTGGGATTAGTGTCATGATCCTTAGGTCTAGAGGTCTCGGGTTTATCATTATGCATGCTTTTCTTAGGTTTTTGAACTACCCTGTTATTCCTATTCCTATCATTGTACTTAAAACCAAAATTGTGCACAAGTAGGTAATTTTCATTAATCCTAGCATGCATGGATGAATGATTAACATGATTTCTAATATGTAATGAGGAACTTGAAATTGAATTACATTTTGTCTTAAGGTTTGAAGTTACCTTCCTTACCTTTGGTGTTCCTCCTTGATGTGGGCTTCTTCTCTTCTTTCTTTCTTCTTTCTCCCATCTCCTCAAGTGCTCCATTTTCTTTAGCTCACTTTTTCTAGGACACTTGGTGTGAAAGTGCCCCATCTCTCTACATGTAAAGCATCTAATCTTCTTCCTCCGTTCTTGGGCTCCTCCATTCCTACAATTTATGTTAGATTCAAATCGAATGGACTCGGGTTTAGAAGTTACCTCTCTTTTACCTTTTGGGCACTTGTCCTTGTAGTGCCCCTTTTCATTACACCCAAAGCATGTAATGTGGTCCTTTTTCTTGGCTTTGGTGGAGGTAGATGCTAGGTTGACTACTTCTTCAACTTTTGACGATGTGGAGGCTTCCTCTTGATCATGTGTAGATAAGGGTCTCTCCTCCCCCTCAATCCTTGAGTTGGTGACCTCTTCTTCTTCTTCTCATCAGGAGGTCGATGATCTTTCACTTAGCTCCTCCTCCTCACTTGAAGAAGTTGACACTTCTTCCTCCTCGTGAGCTATTGAGCTCATTTCCTTGGGCTCTTCCACCACTTGACCTTGTGTAGGGTTTTTATGAAATTCCACCAACTTGGTCCATAATTCGTCTGCATTCTTATATTTCCCTACAACACTCAAAATGGTGTTAGGCAAAAGATTTATTAATATACTCATTACCTTCTCATTTGCCTTTGATTGCCCTTGTTGTTCTTGAGTCCAATATCTTGGGCGGAGCTTCTTCCCATGCTTGTCTCTTGGAATTTGAAATGGTTCTTCAAGCACCATCATGCACTCCCACTCCATCATCAGCCACGTCTCCATTCTTGACTTCCAACGCCCGAAGTCTTCATGGTCGTAGACCGGTGGAGTGTATATGTCGTCCCCAAGTTTGTCTTCCATGATTCTTCACCTCTAGCGGTTGCTCCCTCGGCGGTTAGTCCGATCAAGAGCGGTCCTTCGCTCTGATACCAATTGTTAGGATCGAAATGCCTTGCTAGAGGGGGGTGAATAGCAAATCGTCGATTCTTCTTGTACCTACGTTGTTAGTTGCACAGCGGAAACGATAATAAAGACAATAAACAATGCTAACAAGAAGGGTTTACTTGGTATCCACCCCGGACGGGTGACTAATCCAAGAATCCGTCGGTGGATCACTCCCCGGATAACCTCCGGCTAGCTATCGTCGCTCCTTGTGGGTGGAGAAACCTCGCCACAACTCCAAGCAAACCTCTAAGCACAAAGACTACTATCTTGCCTTTAACCAAGACAAGATTCGTCAAGAAACTCCGCCACCACGAAGTCCTCTTTAAATAGGACTCGGGCTGAAACCCTCGCTACCAGTCGACTGCCCCAAGGGCAGTCGACTGGTGCCTGCTAAATTTGACCATTACACCCCCAACGTTCGAATTTTAGCCAACTCACCAGCCACCTACTAGTCGACTGCCCCTAGGGCAGTCGACTGGTCCCAGGCTGAGACCTTTCTGTGAGTTCCATCAGTCGACTGCCCCCAGGCCAATCGACTGGTCTACTCACTCACCTAAGGTTACCCTTCCTGAGTACATTCCACTCCACACTCAAATCCTAGGATTTCTCGAGTACAATCACACTGCACTCGTACCCTCACGACTCGACTGACTCCTCCTCTGCAACCTCGACTGTTGCCTTCGCGCCCTGTTCATCTTCGGCTCCCGTCCCTCGGATGCACGCAAGCCTCCAGCTTGCCTCCATGCCATTCTTCATGCATGCCTCGAAGTCCGTGCCCATCAGCTCATCGCCCCTGCTCTCCAAGGTCCCTGAGGTGCACACACAAGCCTCCAGCTTGTCTCCATGCCGCCCTTCACCGTACCGAGGCCGTCCAGTCAAGTCCATATGCGTAACCTGTAAAACCTGCACACTCAACATACGCATATAAGAATACAAGGGTAATCCTAACTTAAACCCTTTGCCCAAACATCAAACCCCATGGTCACACCGGACCATCTTAGGGCCGATTGCTCCAACATTTTGGGTATATCTGACAAATATTGCATCGAACGTTTTAGGTCCGATCATAACTTGCTTTGGCTTAGTTACATCCACCTTTGCTAAGCACCCCCACACTTTCAAGTATTTGTACGATGACTCGCGGCTTTTCCATAGTTCATATGGAGTTTTATCATTTTTCTTGTGAGGGATTTTGTTGAGAATGTGGTTTGCTGATAATATGACTTCCCCCCACAAGTTCTGGGATAAGCCTGAATTTATCAACAAGGCATTCATCATTTCCTTTAGTGTCCGATTTTTACGTTCGGTAACACCATTCGATTGAGGTGAGTAAGGTGTCATTGTCTGATGGATAATTCCATATTTTGAACAGAATTCATCAAGCAGTGCACCATATTCTCCACCTCTATCACTATGAATTATTTTAATTCATTTTTCAAGTTGATTTTCAACTTCCGTTTTATAGGTTCTGAAAACTTCTAGGGATTCGTTTTTTACTTCTTAAAAGAAAGACATGACAGAACATCGTGCAGTCATCGATAAAAGTAATGAAGTACTTTTTACCTCCTCTAGTTTGCACGAATTTCAAGTCACATAGATCACTATGTATTAATTCTAGAGGAGTCATTGACCTTTCCACCAAATGAAAAGGTAGTCTCGTCATTTTCACCTCCATGCACACTTCGCATTTAAGTGTTTCGTTAACATCGATGTGATGTAATAAATTTAGTTTGACGAGACGTTTTAGAGTATTATAATTGACATGCCCAAGCTGATCATGTCATAAATGAAAACACTCAACAACATAGCTGGAAGCTTTTAATTTACTACCATCAAAATTATGGTGTACAGTCATTACAACCATCTTGAACAAATTGTTGGATCTGGGATGGCTAAAGAGGGGGGTGTGAATAGCCAGCCACTAAAAACCCTCTCTTCTAGCTTTGACTTCTTTTCTTTCTGCGATTAGGATTAGCAGCGGAAAAAGAAATACAACAGAAAGAAACACGAAACAGAGAATAACAAACCAGACGCTAACACAGGAGGTTTACAAGGTTCGGCGATAACTTGTCCCTACTCCTTGGCGTGCCCGTGAGGTGGGCGATCCCTTGATCGTCGGCAGATCAAGCCCTGAAACTCTGGCTAAAACCTTCTCCTTCTCGCTGGAGTAACCTCTCCACAGATAGTCTCAGTAGAATATCAGTTAAGTGCATGAGACTACAAGAAGGAAGCACAACAGATGTAGAAGAAAAACTCAAGCAAGAATATACAGAGAGAACTCAACACCAGGCACTTCTTTATTCTCGTTGTTGTTGTTGTTGCCTCTGCTTCGCCAGCTTCCTCTTAAGCCTTCCTTCTGCACATCAACAGGCTTCGTCAACATTGACCCACAGCGTCGTCACCCACTGACACACTGACCTCCCCTGAGCTCTCAGTTCACTGAAGTCCTCTTCAGCTGAAGCTTCAGGTCAGTCGCCAGATGCCAAAAGCCGTTGAAACCTGCAAACATATACCAAACAAAATCCCACAGATAAAAGTCACTCTGAGCCCTTCTTCTTGCTTCTACAATTGACCCTGTATCATCTGCACACTCACAGGTTTATTAGCGAAGCAAATCAGAAGGAAATCAGAGATCTGACACTAGTTTGAATTAAAGCTGCTGAGGTGCTGATCGATCACCCTGACCGATCAGACTCCCTCCTGACCGATCAGACTCCATTCTGATCGATCCAGTGAAGTTCTCGTCGGTCTCACTGACCGATCAGAGATCAAGAATCGGTCACCAGACCAATCACAGACCTTACTGTGAATTCCAGGTGATTTCCAGTCAAGGCGTTGATCGGTCTCACTGACCGATCAGCATGTGGCTGGAATTTCAAACCACAACCAAACCACAACCACCTGATCTGTCAGCTTGACCGATCAGGGTAGTGTTGATCGGTCAAGTTGACTGATCAGCAAGGAGCCTGACCGATCAGGCTCTTGCCTGATCGGTCCAGGTCATCCTTGATTGGTCAGGCTGACCGATCAGGGGTCTCATGATCGATCCATTGATCGATCACCAACCTTTTTGCGACCACACAGAGCCTTCTGATCATTTTCTGATCGGTCACCAGACCGATCAGTCATCCTGGATCGGTCCTGTGACCGATCTAGAATCAAGGGAGTTCGTGCCAACTCCCTGATCGGATGTCAGATCGATCTGCCCAACTCACTTGATTAATCCATGACCCAATCCTGACCATGACTAACTCAAGTTAGACCCTGAGTCCAGAGAACAGGCTCCCTTGCCTTCTCTGACTCAGTCTGGTCCCGGAGAACGAGCTACCTAGCCCTCTCTGACCAGTACACTTAATACTCGGCCCCCCGGACCAAGACATCATTGTTGGATCGAGAGAACCGATAGAGTGGGGTGAATATCGGAAAGCGTTCGGATTTTAGATATTAGATAGAGAAATATCACAGCGAAAATTAAAACAGAAACACGCAAACGCAGAAATTTTTACTTGGTTCGGAGCCTAGGTCGACTCCTACTCCAAGGCCCACGGTCGCTGACCGTTTACTGCGGGCAATACTATAATCGCGCAAAAATAGTTTACAGTATTGAATTACAAATATAGCAAAGTAAACTTTTAAAACAAAAACTCTTCTTTTACCGACGTCCGATGTAGGTTGTCTTTTTTCGGAGCAGCGGGACGTCGTCGGCGCTTGAGTCTCGAGTCGAGAGGTTTCCGGAGCAAGGCGCGAGGGCAGAAGAGCGTTGTAGCGTTGAATGAAAATGTTGTTGTGAGCCTTGGGATCGAGGGCCCTTAATATAGCCCTGGGGGCGCCCGGATCGTCGGGGGCCCCCGGATCGTCGGGGCCCCCCCCACGTGTCGGTCGATCCGGCATTTGCTCGGTCAGCTTCTGATCTCTTCAAATTCGGGATCAACTTTGACCGGGGCGCCCGGAACGCTCGGGGCACCCTTATTAACCGGGTCAAGCTCTCATCTGTTGGCTTCGAAGGGAGCTGCTTCGGTAGTTGGCGCTGGGGGCGCCCGCAGCATGAAGGGCGCCCGGAGCATCCGGGGCACCCCGACAGTCAACTGTCGAAGCGGATTTTGCTCCTGCTGGTTGGTCTTCACCTTGGGGCGCCCGGAACATCCGGGGTGCCCTGCTCAGCTTCTGCCTCACTCCTTTGAAGTTCTCTGAGCTGCAGACACTCAGTCCTTCGGTCCTGCATCCAGGGTTAGTGCAAAAAGCAATAATATATTAATTTTTATACAGCCTTAGCTGTCTTGGTTTTGACTTCGGGCTTCCAAAATGGAGCCCTAGGTCGAACCGACGCCTACTGTTCTCTCGACGGGGAACGCATCCTCACCTACTCCTCTCGGGAGAATGTACCTGATGCCAACCGCTCCTTTGGTTGGACTTTTGCCTAGCGATCATTCGCTAAGGCTTGGATACCGAGCTGTCCTTCGCTCGGTGCCTAGCATTCCTTCGCTAGGGCTTCAGTCCCAAGCTGTCCTTCGCCTGGTGCCTAGCAGTCCTTCGCTAGGGCTTCAGTAGCCTGGCATTCCTTCGCCAGTGCCTAGCAGTCCTTCGCTAGGGCTTTTTACCCTGGCATTCCTTCGCCAGTGCCTAGCAGTCCTTCGCTAGGGTTTTTTACCCTGCACACTAGAGTAACATATTAGATAATAAGTAAGACTTAACTTTTGAGCCCTGTTGCCATTATCAAAACTCAGGTTCGACTTGGGTGCTTTCTGCACCAACAATCTCCCCCTTTTTGATTTATGGCAACCCAGGTTCAAAAAGTTAATTTTAATCAAGGCATACCAAAAATTACCTTTGTTCCCTCCCCCTGGAAGGAATCTCCCCCTAGATTTTTCAAAAATTCGTGGGGTTTTCGACACTAAGTTCCAGTTTAAAGTTTGGATTTAAAAAAATGATACCAAATTTTTGAGTTCAAATACTTAGAAAATTTTGAAAGCTTAAGTTTATTTAGACAAATTTGAAAATTTAAGTTTAAGAAGGATTTTAAACCTTTAGTTTGAGTACCAACAATTTGAGAGTTTTAAGTTCATGGTACTTTCAAAAAGTTTTGAAAACTTCAAGTTTTAAAATACTTCGTAAAGTTAACAAACCTAAGTACTTCTGAAAACTTAAGTATTTCTGAAAAACTTAAGTACTTTTGAAAAGAAAAGTAAAAAGGTTTTGACAAGCTTAAGTACTAGTAAGGTTTTGAAAAGCTTAAGTACTTTGAAAAGCTTAAGTAAGAAAATTTTGACAAGCTTAAGTACTAGTAAGGTTTTGAAAAGCTTAAGTACTTTGAAAGGCTTAAGTACTTTTTTGAATAAGGATAGATTTTGAAATTTTGAGAGAAAAAACATTTTAAATTCTCTCCTTTCTTATCTCTCCCCCTTTGCCATATATCAAAAATAGATAAATATAGCAGAAATTAAATTGCATAAAGGAAATAACTTTCATAAAGGAAAATATTTGCATGATTTTGCTATACTGAACCAATTCATGATAAGACTTAAACCAAATCAGTTAATTTTCTCTTGTAGGGACCTGTCTAACCCAATTTGCTACTTACTAACTGTTATAAACAGTAGTTTTTGCTAAGGTTAGTCAAGTTAAGTGTTTCTGTTCAAGTTAGATTCTCTAAACTTGACACTTAACTTAATTGCTGTGTAAGTTGTATTTAGTGCCCCAATTACTGCAGATGCACTGACTTAAAGCATCTTGAATTAAGGCAAAGACCTAAGCATCTCAACTCTTTCTAGGTTATCAATCAAAAGTACCCTAAGGTGCTTGTGAGATGTTGGCTTCTAAATCTATAGGTGCATGCAGTTCTAGGGTTTGGGCCTAGGCTAAGTCCATTTGCGAAAAAAAACCCTAGTTTTGAAAGGGGGTAGTTTTAAAAGTAAAACTAAGTCGGAAAAGATTTAAAACAAAACTGATTTTAAAATTAAGGAAAAATAGTTTTTCAAGTTCTTTTAGAAACTGATTTTTAAATCAAGTAAAGCAGTAAGAAAATCAAAAGTAGAGTTAGTCTATTCTACTGAGCATAATCCTAATTGCCGATCAAATAGACAAGAACAAGTATTCATTTCCATAAGTCAGCTAGTCAACAGAGAAAAACCAACACAGTCATACAAGACAGGCATAAGTCAACCCTACTGAGTAGGGACAGTCAAATAGTTACTAGTACAATGTTGAGCAAATCTAGGACGAGGGTCCGAGATGATCAGAGGAGCCTGGCTGCCAGGATCGAAATAGGGTCATCATCTCGTGATACTGTACATCTCTGGCCTCCCTCTCAGCTCTAAGGGCACTCATGTAATCGGTGTAGTAGCCTAGATTTGTTGCCATTCCTTCATCGTGGTTCGCCTCCACTTCCTCTCGGAGACTCTGGACCTGTGTCTCCAAATGTGTCACTCTCTCGTAGAGTGTCGGTGGAGCGGGCTCGTCTATGTGTGCTCGGGCTGCTGCCGCTATATCTCCAACGTCAACGTCTACCTCCTCGTCTGAGTCGATCGGAGCCCCGGCCTGCTGTCGTCTCCAACTCAGAACCCCGGTGGCCGATACCTCTAGACCCGCTACGAGAAGTTCCTAAATCCTATTTCATCAAAGTCGGTCATAGCGGTTATTTCACCCACGGTAATGTCACGACCGTGGTGATGAAGGAGGGAAGTGATGATGTGGTAGAATGGAGTGCGCACTCGTCCCTGGGTCGTAACACTGGACGCATGCAGAATAGTATGAAACATGTGTAGTCCTATGTCAATGTCAAGGTGATGGACCAGGGCATACAGAAGGAAGGCATGAACGGGTCGCATGGTCCCGAGATCTCTAGTGGAGAGTGGTAAGATACAGCGGACCAGGACACTGTACAGGGCATAGTCCTGTGCCTGAAGGTCAACGGCTTGGAATCGTCTATTTGCGGGGGTCTAGCTTCCCTATAGAAATAGGATGGATGTTAAGTAAGTGAGAGTAGGGAGGATCAAATGGAGGATTCCTAGGTGGATAGCAGCAAAATGTGGACTGGGAGGGTCGTAGTCCAAGGAATCGGTTCAGCAAAGTAGGGGTGATAGACAGAGGTATCCCTTGAACAGTAGTGTAAAACATGAGATTATCTTGTCGAACTATGTTATTGTAGAATTCTGCACATAAGGATTCATTAATGGTATGAGTGCTGAAGACAAGATTATCTAATTGATAGAAGTTTATAATATTCATGGCTAAGGGGCATAATTGGGTAAAGAAGTGTCTATTAAGATAGCTTGTCTTAATAGGCTTGTAAATGGTTTGAGCAAACTTATTACATAATTCTAGAGTAGGGAACCTAGGGTCAGGACTCGGTTCGGCACCGGGGTTGGCTTGGTTTGCTCGGCGTTTTCTAATTTAAGAGGTATAAGAAGAGAGTAATTCTAAATGTATTAAAGAATTTAAGAAAATAATTTTAAATGCATAAGATAAATCATACCGGGGAGGCATGGTGAGATTGGGGAAGCACAAGTGTCACTTGATCTTCTTGGAAGGAAGGAAGTGAGGAAGGAAGTTGGTTTTTGGTGTGGGAAGAGGAGGATGTTCGGATGCCCTTATATAGGCATTTCAATGGGGGCGCCCGGGAGCTCCCGGGCGCCCGGGTTAGTGGACTCTGCCTTTGGCAGAGACTGCGGCTGGATGGGGGCGCCCGCGTGGTTCCGGGCGCCCCGGTCAGGATGTGTTTGCAGCTTTTGCTGCATTGACTGTGATGGGGGCGCCCGCGTGGTTCCGGGCGCCCTGGTCAATGGTCAGAGGCAGCTTTTTGCCTCGAGAGAAAGAAAAAGCATGGGGGGGGCGCCCGAGGAGTCACGGGAGCCCGGGACTTTATAGGAAAAGACAAATTTTATGTCTTGTCATCGTTTGACCATGGTTTGAATTGATTTGACTGCTTTGACTTGTGGTTTGACTATGTTGACCATGGTTTGACCATGTTGACCATGGTTTGACCATGTTGACCATGGTTTGACCATGTTGACCATGGTTTGACTATGATTTGAACTACAGGATTAACTCATAATATAGGCATTAAAGAATTTACAATTGAGTCTTAATCTTACTGTCTCACCCAATCTAGGGTTTTCAATCATATTAGCCTTATAGGTTTTGTGAGACAGGTTTTGATAAGTAAAATCATTTTGAAAAATAATTTTTATTTAGAAAACCTTAAATCAATTTTTGAAAATAGTTAAACTTATTTTGAAAGGAAATGTTTGAATCTATACTTGACTGAAACTTTGTGTTAGATTTGAATTTGACAAAAAGTAATTTGAATTTGAAATTCAAAAATTGGCTTCCAGGTCTTGGCGAGGCACTAGGCCTTCTTTGGCCGCAGCCTTATTGGATCATCAACCCTTTCCTTGACAAAGCCGTTTAATGAAATTTCATTTTCAAAATTAATCTTTGAAAAGTTTTGGTCTAACTAGTTTGGGTTTTGGATCGGTAGCTTCGGCTAGTTTCACCAGTCTAAAGAGACCAAGTAAACTTGATCTTATTGGAATTGATTTCCCTAACGTACTATCATCTCACCTCCACCCAATACTATGTTGTCAAGTTTCAGTTAAGTTTATTCAGTCCTTATACTAACCTAAGTCTAAGCATGGTAAATTGCAGAAATTAAATAAACAGTCACTCAAGCAAATTGCAAGAATTAAATTCTATTTAACAATAAATATAGTTTTTAATTTGGCTTCCCCTGGACTAAAGCCACGGCAATGATTAGGCAAGATGTGAATCTTGTCCTTGGGGATCCAATACTGATTTGATCCAGTTGGTTTGTTCAGGTACAGTTTAGGTACCCATGCCTGAACTTTACTTCTGGACTGATTCAGTACAGCAAAGTAAGATCTTTGTCGGGATTTGGTTCTATAGCCAAGTCCGGATCGATTTAGAACGGACTTCTATTTTCCAAGAATCATGTCAAGACCCTTGGAACCATAAGTGAATCGTTCTAAGACAGCTCTAAGATCCTTAACCTGAGTTTTCAGGGAGGAGTTCTCTTTCTCAAGTTTTTCAACTTGAGTAGGAGTTCCTTCTTGAACTTTCTCGGTTAAGGATTTAGAGTCAGCTCCCTCTTTCAGGAGTTTTACTTCCTGTCGGAGGGATTCGACTCGGAGTTTGGCTTTCGCCAAATCTCGAGAAAGATACGAAATAAGTTCATTTAACTGACTTCTATTGAAACCACTTACCTTGATTTCGCCGTCTTCTAAAAAGGTTAGTCTGCCATCGTCCTGTTCTGATTCTGACTCGGTCTCGACTTCTTCTGAGGCAGTCAGGGCTAGTAGGTTTGACTGAGGTGCTTCTTCTTCTTCTTCTGAGGAAGATTCGTCCCAGGTTGCTTGGAGTACTTTCTTTCTTCTTGTCTTCTTGGTCTCCTTCAGGTTTGGACACTCTGTCTTGTAGTGGCCCTTCTTCTTGCACTCGTAGCAAGTCACGTTGGGCTTGTTTTTGTCATTTGCGGGTTCAGCTGGTTCGTCTTTTCTTCGGTTGGCCTTCCTTCTGTTGGTTTGGTTCTTCAATTCTTTATAGTAGCTTCGGGCCAGTCGGACCAGCTTAGGTCGATCCCCTTCTTCGTCTTCTAAGTCTGAGTCTGAGTTAGACTTGGGTTCAGGTTTAGGCTTCTTCTTTGTTGATCTTCCAATTTTTCCTGCAACAAAGGCAATACCTTTCTCGGCCAAATTGCAGTTAGTTTGTTCATGCAGTTCTAATTCGGAAAATAATTCATCTAATTTTATTTTTGAAAGATCCCTTGAGACCTTGTATGCATCTACCATAGATGCCCACAAGGTGTTTCTAGGGAAAGCGTTTAAGGCATACCTTATTAGGTCACGGTTTTCGACCTTGTGACCAATAGTGTGAAGACCGTTCATTAATTCTTGGATTCGTGCGTGAAGCTGGGCTGCTGTTTCATTGTCGGCCATCTTGATGGTATACAGTTTGTTCAGGAGCAGATCTCTCTTGCTGATCCAAGTGTCTGATGTTCCTTCGTGCAACTCGATCAGTTTTACCCACAGCTCCTTGGCACTGTTGAAGGGGCCCACCCGGTTTAGCTCCTCTTTTGTTAAGCCGCATTGGAGGGTTTGAGTCGCCTTTGCATCTACTTCTATTCTTCGTTTCAGAGCGGTGTCCAACTCTGTGTAGCTTTGAGGAACTCCTTCAGCATTTTTGGGTATCTCCAGTCCGGACTGGATGATAATCCACATGTCCACCTGAGTTTTCAGGTGGACCTCCATTCGACTTTTCCAGTAGGAAAAGTCTTCTCCACTGAAAAGTGGAGGTCTGGCGGTGCTGAATCCTTCTTGCATGGCCATTAGGGATTTTATCTGAAAAAAACTAAGAAATGAACTTTGTCCCAAGACTTGGTCTTGGATTAGTAGTGTTGGATAAGGAAAATAAAATATCGAGGGGTGTTGCACCAACCTCGATTAACGAGAAAAAAATTCGAACGAAAAATATATCAGAAGAAATTCGAACGAGAGAAAGAAATAAAATTAAAAAAAAATCTAAAAAATTTTCAAACTGGTGGTTGCACCAAATTTGAACTTCCCCGCTCTGATACCACTTGTTGGATCGAGAGAACCGATAGAGGGGGGTGAATATCGGAAAGCGTTCGGATTTTAGATAGAGAAATTGCACAGCGGAAATTAAAACAGAAACACGCAAACACAGAAATGTTTACTTGGTTCGGAGCCTAGGTCGACTCCTACTCCAAGGCTCACGGTCGTTGACCGTTTACTGCGGGCAATACTATAATCGCACAAAAATAGTTTACAGTATTGAATTACAAATATAGCAAAGTAAACTTTTAAAACAAAAACTCTTCTTTTACCGACGTCCGATGTAGGTTGTCTTTTTTCGGAGCAGCGGGACGTCGTCGGCGCTTGAGTCTCGAGTCGAGAGGTTTCCGGAGCAAGGCGCGAGAGCAGAAGAGCGTTGTAGCGTTGAATGAAAATGTTGTTGTGAGCCTTGGGGTCGAGGGCCCTTTATATAGCCCTGGGGCGCCCGGATCGTCGGGGGCGCCTCCCCACGTGTCGGTCGATCCGACATTTGCTCAGTCAGCTTCTGATCTCTTCAAATTCGGGATCAGCTTTGACCGGGGTGCCCGAAACGCTCGGGGTGCTCGTATTGACCGGGTCAAGCTCTCATCTGTTGGCTTCGAAGGGAGTTGCTTCTGTAGTTGGTGCTGGGGGCGCCCGCAGCATGCGGGGCGCCAGCGCGATGGGGGCGCCCGGAGCATCCGGGGCGCCCCGACAGTCAACTGTCGAAGCGGATTTTGCTCCTGCTGGTTGGTCTTCACCTTGGGGGCGCCCGGAACATCCGGGGCGCCCTGCTCAGCTTCTGCCTCACTCCTTTGAGGTTCTCTGAGCTGCAGACACTCAGTCCTTCGGTCCTGCATCCAAGGTTAGTCCAAAAAGCAGTAATATATTAATTTTTATACAGCCTTAGCTGTCTTGGTTCTGACTTCGGGCTTCCAAAATGGAGCCCTAGGTTGAACCGACGCCTACTGTTCCCTCGACGGGGAACACGTCCTCACCTACTCCTCTCGGGAGAATGTACCTGATGCCAATCGCTCCTTTGGTTGGACTTTTGCGTAGCGGTCCTTCGCCAGGTCTTGGATACCGACCTATCCTTCGCCCGGTGCCTAGCATTCCTTCGCTAGGGCTTCAGTCCCAAGCTGTCCTTCGCCTGGCGCCTAGCAGTCCTTCGCTAGGGCTTCAGTAGCCTGGCATTCCTTCGCCAGTGCCTAGCAGTCCTTCGCTAGGGCTTTTTACCCTGGCATTCCTTCGCCAGTGCTTAGCAGTCCTTCGCTAGGGCTTTTTACCCTGGCATTCCTTCGCCAGTGCCTAGCAGTCCTTCGCTAGGGCTTTTTACCCTGCACACTAGAGTAACATTTTAGATAACAAGTAAGACTTAACTTTTGAGCCTTGTTGCCATTATCAAAACTCAGGTTCGACTTGGGTGCTTTCTGCACCAACAATTAGTTGCTACACTTGTGGGGAGCTAGGACATTACCACTCCCAATGTCCAAGAAAAGGAGAGCTCAAGAAAATGAAGCACTTAAGAAGATGGGAAAAAGAGGAAAGAAAGAAGAGAAGCTTACATTAAGGGGGAGCTACAATAGTAAGGGAGATAATCCCTAACTTTACTTATGCTTCAAATGTCTTTATGAATGCTAGAAATATTAATGATTGATTGCCTATGCATAATTTTGGTTTCAAGTATCAAGAAGTAACATTGCGTGCCAAAATTCTAAAGAGTCCATGGTTCATGATAAATCTAGGATTTCTAGACCTAAGGATCAAGACATCAACCCTAAGAAAGGGAGACACGTGCCTAGAAAAATGGATAGATCTAGGAATGATCAAAATGGACATGATGATACTAAGGTTAGAAATCTAGAAAAGAAAATCAAGTTTTGAGGGCAATGCTTGATAAATTAGAAAAGAACCTAGATAGACTCATTAGAGGGTCCAAGGGATTGAGTGTGATACCAAAAGAGCAACACCTTAGAAATGGTAGGCTGGGACTAGGATACAAATCTAGGGGGTCAAATGTTAGTAAAAAGACTAGTGAAAAATCATATGGCAAGGTGTCATATGACTATAGCAAAGAAAATGTCAAAAATGACAAGGAAAAGTCATTTAAAGGGGAAAAAAAGAAGTCCACCAAGGACAAGGTGTGGAAAGTTAAGAGAGTGAGAGTTGAAGGTCAAGAAGCACTGGAGGTACACCGGTGTGGTCTTGCTTTTGTAGATGAGTCACCTAAGAAGGTGATTAGGGCTAAGAGCTCAAGGGAGAGCTATAGAGGTCAAACTGGGATCTATGGTTATTGGATCTCAGGAGGATTTCTTCAAGAAGATTAGATGGATTTAGGGATGTGCCAAAGGATTTGAAAGACTCATTTGAGTCTTAATCCTAGAGAATTAACACACTAAAAGGAGATTTATGGGGGGAAAGATGAAAATAGGATCATATTGGGTAGAAATTGGTGTTTAATGTGTAAACACCATATAACTCAGTGCTAGGAATGAATTATGATTAAGTATTGGAAGATAGATCAAGGAAAGGTCAAAACTAGAACTTTTGGATAAGTTTCAATGACACAATTTAGGTAGATTTGAATTTCGTGCCAATCTTGGGATCCGAAGTAGATTTGTTTGAAAACATATTTTTCCCAAGTAAACCTAGACTCCACAAATCTCTCCACGAAATTTTTAGATTTTTTGGAGATTTATGGAATTAGTTATGTATTTCTGAAATTAGGACTGGAAACTTGAAATCAGTGTACCAGTCGATTGGTTCAGTACTAGTCGACTGGTCTAGTACAAATCGGAAAATAGGATTTCAAAATTACCAGTCGACTGCCCTTGGGGCAGTTGACTGATCTTACTAATCAGTTTCGCAGTCGACTGCCCTGGGGCAGTCGGGCAGTCGACTGATACGCGGGTTTTTAAATAGAAATGACCGCGCAGGGGTGGCCGAATCTAGGGATTTCGGTGTCACCCCCTGAGAGATCTCTTCCTCCCCAACCTCCTCTCTCGATCTAAGGTGCTCTCAACCCCTAAAAACACTTCTCTAACCTCCTCCCACCTCAGATCCGACCCTAGGGTTAGTAGAGCTTCTTCTCTCAGTCAGATCGTCATCAAGCCTCACCATGAAGCGAGTGGGAAAACGGTAAAACCTTGTATATTTTGATTTTTCCCATTTAAGTCATGATTTGAAACTAATTTGGCCTATTTTGCTTGATGTTCCTTGTTTTCTCTTGTTATGGGATCGTGTGTACATGCATTGGTATGTGTCATGATAGAATGACACAAAAGAGGAAAGTAGGTGAGGGGTCATCTAGGCAAGAGCATATAGACCATGACATACCTCGGTTCCGGTCCGAGGAGTGCCGACAGAGATTTGAAGAAAATGAGTTTGTCTTGATGAATTATCGGTATCTCTACCGGACATATTTTCGGGAGAAGACTCCTCAGATTTCTGAGATGATTACATACACCCTACCCTAGAAAAATATAATTTCGTGAAAAATGCCAAATATGCTTGACTTTTGGTACAAACCTCAATTCTTTCAAAATGTATCAAGTTTCAAATCTTTATTGGATTCTATGAGTTTACCAAGGCTATCTTCTACCATTTCAAACCTAGAATTTCCCTCAACTCCCCCTTTTTCCTTATAGACTTTCAATATGATAAGACCTCCCCCCATTTATCTCTTACCCTCTAGATAAATATGCATCTATCAAACTTTTCTCACATATCATGATATCAATAAAGCATTATTCAATCATTGCATCATGGACTGAAATAAAAGCAATATAAAACATATAACATAAAGAAAGTCATAGGGGTTGTAGTCCCAAAGTAGTTAAGCGTTACAATGCCAAAAGAAAGTGTTTGAGAGATAACATATACAACCAAGCAAAATACTTTCAACACTAAAACTATCCCATAAACCCTACTGCATGTCGTCGCCTGGAGGAGGAGGAGGAGCCTGGTACGCCAGATGCCACTGTTGTATTATCGTGTATATCTCTGCCTGCTACTGCTGCATGTCAATCTGGTGCTACTGGAATGTCTGAAAGTCCTCCCTCAACCCATGTACCTCAGACTGCAGCTGGGAGAACTGCTCCTGTGTAACTCCTCCAGCGGGCTCCTTATTAGAACTGGGTTGGAATTTCAGGTTTAGACTGTATCAGTCGACTGCCCTGGTGGCAGTCGACTGATATCTATGTGAGTAGCGGAAAATAGAGGGGCAGTCAACTGCCCTAGGGGCAGTCGACTGGTATTTCTGTTTGGTGTTTTCTGAGGGGGTTTTCAGAAATAAAGTGAGTTCTTTTGACACTGGGGTTAGGATTGCATGGGGCAATCTTTTTGATGGTGTCAAAGGGGGAGAATTTGTGGTGTTAAGTTAGGTGTAACTTGACGTAAGAAAACTTGTGGTGTTAAGTTGGGTAGAACTTAACTTGGTGTTATGGTGTTAAGTTGAGGTAGAACTTAACTTAGTCTTGTGATTGTGACAATTGAAAATTGGGAGAGGGCATAGGTTAAGGGGGAGGTTGCCTCTTGTTTGCTATGCTTTTAATTTTCAATTGCTATTGTTGTTTTTGTTTACCTAACTTAAACATATTGTCACACATCAAAAGGGAGAGATTATTGGGGCAATCGACCCAAGTATGATCTGAAGGATCATGAGTTTTGATGTGTGTGTCAATATGGTTAAGTTAGGGTTGTATTGTGTTCTAATATGTGTATGTGAGTGTACAGATTTGCAGGTACACATAGACTTGGTTGGATGTCTTCAGGTGAAGAGTGGCATGGAGGCAAGCTGTGGGCTTGTGTGCACATCCGAGGGACCATGGATAGAGCAGGGACAATGAGCCGAGGGAAACGGACTTCGAGGCGTATGTGAAGGGTAGAATGGAGGCAAGCCGCGAGCTTGTGTGCGTATCCGAGGGACGAGGGCCAAAGTCAAAGAGGGCTTGAAGGCGATGGATAGAGGTTGCTGAAGTAAAGATGATGAGTCGAGGGACGCGGACTTCAAGGCATGCGTAAAGGATGGCATGGAGGCAAGCCGAGGGCTTGCGTGCGCATCTGAGGGACGGGAGCCGAAGTTGAAGAGGGCGTGAAGGCAACAGATCGAGACTTCTGATTGAAGAGTCAACCATGTCGTAAGGGTCCGAGTGTGAGTGTTTGTACTCGGGAACTAAGCCAAGAGAGTTCGAGTACGGAGAGAAATATATTCGGGAAGGATAACCCTAGGCTTAGGGAAGGACCAGTCGACTGCCCCAGGGGCAGTCGATTGGTGATGGCTGGAGATTCAAATGTTGGGCGCAATGTTCAAATCTGAGTGGGACCAATCGACTGCCCCAGGGGCAATCAACTGGTAACGGCCATCTTAGAACTCGAGCTCTATTTAAGAGAGCTCGTTTAAGGCTTTTTTCCTCGGCGAAACTTGCTTGGCCAAAGCTTGTCAGTAGCCTGTATTGCTCAGGTAGTGTCCGGAAGTTGTGGCGATGTTTCTCAACCCACAAGGAGCTACGAGATCTAGCCGGAGGTGCTCCGAGGAATCATCCACCGACGGATTAGGGATCGCCCACCTTACGGACAGCCGTGAAGTAGGAGTTTTATCTCTGAACCACGTAAATAGGTATGTTCTTTCTCGTTAGTTTTGTTTTATTTAGTATATTCCGCTTGCGCACTAACAATTGTAGGAAGAAAACCGAAAGTCGCTATTCACCCCCCTCTAGCTTGACGATCACGACCTAACAAGCAATGCCCCTGAAACAGTCAAATAGGAAGTTGAGCCCTTAGGTTGTCCGATTAGAGTGCATAGGGGAGCAAAGCCCCTGAAACAGATGAACGAGAAGCTAGGTCCCCAGGATGTCTGATCCGCATTATCAGATCGAAGTGTGTAGGGGAACAAAGCCCTTGAAATAGCCGAACGGGGAGTTGAGCCCCTAACTGTCCGATCGACATTATCAGATCAGATTGTATAGGGGAGCAAAACCCCTGAAATAGTCGAACGGAGAGCTAGACCTCTGAGTTATTCGATCGACATTATCTGATAGATTTTGATTGCCACGTATTCTGGCTCATATGACCATTAGGCTTCTTTTTATTCGTTAGATCATAAGCCTCCCCTTCAAGTTTAGTCAAAGAAGACTCCTAGATGACTGACTGAACCCCCATAGGCTTTAATTTTTTGATTGACTCATTTGCTTTTCTGACGTTATTCTGTTAAGAGTACGGTTGTCATTATCTTGTACCTCGAAAAAAGGCGTGTCAGGTGCTATTAATGCACGGTAATGTGCGGTGATATGCGTGATGACGTATTGTGGTTATGATTCATCTATCCCATCCATCATAAATGTCATCTCCTACGCAGCTACCGCGTGGCCCATTCATGCTATGATGACACTCTTCCATGTGACTACTATCGGTCAAGTTTTCACGATTTAGCTTTTGAGGGTCTGACTTCTTGATCAGACGACTATGATGATTAACCCACTCTTATTTTTCGGATCGAACGGCTAGAGTTCGAAACCTTTAGGGTTTATAAGCTTCATCTACCTAGGTGAATGCATATGCGTTCCTTTTCATCTCCACCATTTTGATGTGGTAACTCTCAATGATCTTCTCTAAGCTCTCTCAACCATCCCCTCGTATAAATTCTTCACATTCTCATTGTTTTTCTTCTTCTTGTCATGTTTTGTCTTCGTTCTTTAAATCATGGCTCTTGATGCTCTCATCCCTGTGATTCACCTCCACCTCCTTCGTTATCAAGGCGTAGACCAACTTAAATTAGCTTTTGAAATCCCAAAGGATCAACACATAATCATACCCAATAATTTAGATCGACCTCACCTTTTTCCCCCAAGTTACATCACTTTCTTCATGGATCATTTTCTGGCAAGCCTCCACTTTCTTGTCCCTAATTTTTTTTCTCTAAGGTATCCCAATATTTTCATATTCCTCTCCAGCAACTAGCCCCAATTTCCATCTGACTATTATGTGGGTAGTCATCATATTTCAAGTATATTGCATTCCTTTGACTCCTCGTGTTTTCCACTATTTCTATTACCCTAAGAAATCTGAGGTGGGAGTTTTCATTATCCACTATTCCTTTAACTCGATCGAGAGACACGAGAGTCACGGTTTGTGCCAGATTGGGAGGAACATACTTGCATTGTTATTAAAATAGATGCACATTGTTATTAAATACATACTTATCACCCTCAAGTTTGATAGGGTTACAGGTAGTTGGCACTACAAGGCCGGTTTAGCTCCTTTCCATTGTTATCTTGACGATAGTAAGCACCAGAAATGAACTTCCGTGTTACTTTATAAGACCCACCCCATTGAAATTATAGTTTGTTAACATCTCCGACCAGCTTTTCCAAACAAGATGGAAAATCTGAAAGGCTCACGGGATAACTCGTCGATCATAATTTTGTCTCATCCTTTATCGATAGGCTGTCAGTTGAGCGACCATCTTGTCTCTAGTCTCACTGATGAAGTACATAATGTTGGGACCGGTAGACGAGCTAGAGGGGGGGGTGATTAGCTCCAATTTTCTTGTAGATGATTTGTCGCGGCGGAAGACTTCAAGCAAACGCTAACACAAAGGATTTACTTGGTATCCACCCCGGCCGGGTGACTAATCCAAGGATCCACTCTCCTCACTCTCTTATACACTATGAAAGATCTCCTTCTTGAGGTGGAGAAACCTCTTACAAGCTTACAAGAAGATATAACAATATTACAAAGCAAAATACAAGTGAAATGTTACAAGATTTACAATGAATAAACTCTCTTTGCTTTCCTTGCTATCTTCAAGCTTGTGATTGCCTCTGGAACCTTGGAAATGCAGCAGCAATATCCTCCAAGGCTTCCCTTGAGATGACACTGATGAAGGAGAAGAAGGGGAGAAGTGTTGCGGCTCTAAACCTGCGCGAAAACCCTTATACGCAACGCCTAGGGTTTCTGAATCGATTACCCAATCGATAACCACGTCACACTTAGCCGTTCAACGGCTAGTTTTCGAACCGTAATCGATTACCAGTGCCCTGAATCGATTACCCAATCGATTCAGAGCCTTTATGTTCTCTCGCGCAAACCTCAGTGATCGATTACCCCAATCGATCAAGAGACACCTTAATCGATTGACCAATCGATTAAGGGAAGGCTGAATCGATTACCCAATCGATTCAGCCACCTTCTGTTGTCGCAACAACCTCTCTTAATCGATTCCCCAATCGATTAAGTCTGACCTAACTTGTGCTCACAAGTCTAGGGTTCCCTACCAAGTGTCCGGTCAACCCCTTTGACCAACTTAAATTTCTTCTGCCTAGTTCCCAACTAGGACTTAACCTGATTCCTCACCAGGTTTGCCTAACCCTCGAGTTAGGTCTAGTCTCTCGGTAGACTTCCACCTTGCCAGCATGCGATCTCCCCGATCCACCTGGACTTCACCTAGTCCCACTAGGTGTGCCTAGTCCCACTAGGTCTTTTCAATCATGCCTCCAGTCAACCTTGACCCACTTGACATCATACGATATTCAAACATCATATGACATTCAAACATCATTATCAAACATCGAAACATCCAACCTTATGTTAGGATCAATTCCGAATGCTAGAGGGGGTGTGAATAGCGAATCTCGAATCTTTGTTGTACCTGCGTTGTTAGTTGCACAGCGGAAACAATAATAAAGAAAACAAACAACGCTAACAAACCGATTTTACTTGGTATCCACCCCCGCCGGGCGACTAATCCAAGAATCCGTCGGTGGATCACTCCTCGGATAACCTCCGGCTAGCTATCGTTGCTCCTTGTGGGTGGAGAAACCTCGCCACAACACCAAGCAAACCCCTGCCTTTAACCAAGATAAGATTCATCAAGAATCTCAGCCACCACGAAGTCCTATTTAAATAGGACTCGGGCTGAAACCCTCACTACCAGTCGACTGGCCCCAGGGCAGTCGACTGATGCCACTGAAATTCGACCGTTGCAGCCCAACGTTCGAATTCTCAGCCAACTCACCAGCCACCTACCAGTCGACTGCCCCCAGGGCAGTCGACTGGTCCCAGGGCTGAGACCTTTCTGTGAGTTCCATCAGTCGACTGCCCCCAAGCCAGTCGACTGGTCTACTCACCCACCTAAGGTTACCCTTCCTGAGTACATTCCACTCCGCACTCAAACCCTAGGATTTCCCGAGTATAATCACACTGCACTCGTACCCTCACGATTCGACTGACTCCTCCATAGCAGCCTCGACTGTTGCCTTCGCACCCTCTTCATCTTCGGCTCCCGTCCCTCGGATGCACGCAAGCCTCCAGCTTGCCTCCTTGCTATCCTTCACGCATGCCTCGAAGTCCGTGTCCATTAGCTCATTGTCCCTGCTCTCCAAGGTCCTTTAGGTGCACACAAGCCTCCATCTTGTCTCCATGCCACCCTTCACCGTACCGGTGCCGTCCAGTCAAGTCCATATGTGTAACCTGTACATCCTGCATACTCAACATACACATATAAGAACACAAGGGTAAACCTAACTTAAACCCTTTGCCCAAATATCAAAAATCATGATCACTCCGGATCACAGATTGCCTAAACACCTTAAGCTTACCAAGCTTACCAGACCTAAGCTTACCCGAGCTTAGTCAAACTAGGTCAACCCTGACCTAACCAAGATTGCACCAACAATCTCCCCCTTTTTGATGTTTGATAATATGTTTGAGAAAGACTAATCCCTATTAGCCTTTCAATCTCTCCCCCTTTGACACACATAAAAAACTCTCCCCGAGAGTCTATATGGTCAAAGGCACACCCTTGATAAAGATTTCCAATCTTCATCCTTTCACTTAACCAAAAATAAAAATTCAAACTCATGCTTTTAAGGAAGACCTCCCCCTCAAAACATGCTCTAAACCTCTAACATTGCACCAACAATGATCTTGGGAGTTCCTAAACCTTTAGGAATTCTCAATTCGAGGTTATGAGATTTTGAAATTCAAGACTTGGCCTATCTTTGGATTTTAACCTAGTTGTGCCAACTTTTATTAAGTTCAATCTTCCCAAGATATAGTTAGGCACAAAATTTACTCCTCCCAGAGTAAACAAATAACTCCTTCATTTTCAAGGGTAATAACTCCTCGAAAATGTCCCAAAGTGCCAACTTCATCAAGGTTAGGTTAGCTACCCTTCCAATTTTAGTTGACACTCCCTAGACCTATCTAGAGTGTGGCGAACACACTCTTAGGAACCCAAAACCTATTGGTGCTCCTTGGGTGTTCTAGGTATTCATTAGGGATAACTTCCCTTGATACATTCCTAATGACTCTTCTAGGCTTCTCCGAAGCCTTAGTCATGTTGATCTTGTCTTGGTCAACCCTAGGGATAGCTTCCCTTGTGGCCTTGACTTGACTTCTTGACCTAGATTGAGTTCCATACCTATATGGAACTCTATGATAGGATGAACCTTCATCCTTGGTTTTAGGTTTGTATCCCAAACCTTTCTTACTCCTAGAGGGTCCTTGATTTCCTAAGTTTAAGTTTTGAATTTTTGATCTCTTAAATAGATTTTCTATTTTCTTAAGGGATTTCTCCAATTTATCAAGTTTTGACCTTAAAACTTGATTTTCAATCATTACCTCATCAAGGCTTGGTTTTCTAATATAGCCTTGGTGATTGTTTTTCTTGGCCTTATTTTGGGTAGGTCTACCCTTAAATGATCTAATATCTTCCTTATACTTAGGTGTGGTAGACTTAGCATGGAGGGCTCTATATTTTTCCTTAGGTTTTTCATACCTCCTATTTTCATGATAAATAGCATTAAAATGATAATAGTTTTTCCTAGCATGCATATTATCATGATGAAAATAAGTACCATTACCTAATGGTACCTTAGTCTTCATCTTGGAGGCTCCCCCTTGACTTGAGCTCCCCCTCTTTGTTTTGGTTGGATCCTTCCCCTTTGGACATTGGTTTCGGTAGTGTCCCTTTTGCTTGCACGAGAAGCACACAATGTGCTTCTTATCCTTCTTTGCCACGGGGCCGACCTCCTTTGGCTTCTCCTTGGTCTTGGGTGCCAATAGCACCTTCTTCTTGACCAATTTGGGACACTTACTCTTGTAGTGCCCTTTTTCCCTATACTCAAAACATATGATATGATTTTTATTCTTACAACTTGAAATTTCTATACCTTCAAGGGGTGT
The DNA here is from genome assembly GCA_024364735.1 of Boesenbergia rotunda. Classification (NCBI taxonomy): domain Eukaryota; kingdom Viridiplantae; phylum Streptophyta; class Magnoliopsida; order Zingiberales; family Zingiberaceae; genus Boesenbergia; species Boesenbergia rotunda. The sequence goes on from JAGFNQ010002536.1 coordinate 648,609, forward strand.
AGAGGTGGCACTCGATTCCTCTTCTTCTTTATTAACCTCGGATGATGATGTTGAAGCTTTTCTTTAATCCGATGTCAATGGCACATTTTGCTCCCCCTCAATCCTTGAAGTGGAGGCTTCTTGAGCTTCATCTTCGGATGTTGAGCATCTCTCAACTTCCGAATCCTCTTCTTCCGATGAATCTCCCTCTTCAGATTTGTCTTGAATTTGTACAGTGGAGGGATCTTCATGAAGCCTTGCCAATTTGCTCCAAAGCTCTTTGGCATCTTGAAATTCCCCAATTTTGTCCAAGATGGTGCTTGGCAATAGATTGACCAATAACTTGGTCACTTTGTCGTTGGCCTCGCATCTCTTGATTTGCTCCTTATTCCATTTGCTTTTCTTGAGGAGCTTTCCTTTGGTGCTTGTTGGAGCTTCAAAACCCTCCATTAGAGCAAACCATTGCTCTATCTCCATCATGCAGTAATTTTCAATCTTTGACTTCCAAAGATTGAAATTTGCCTTGTCGAATGGTGGAGGTGCCCTAGTGTCATAACCAAACTCTATTTTTGAAGTTTAACCCTCTTGATGATGACTTCTTGAAATTAGGGTTTCTTCCAACTTCTTCTTCTTCCTCTAGCTCTTGCCCTCTTGGCGATGAGTCCAAATAAGAGCAACCTTACTCTGATACCACTTGTTGGGACCGGTAGACGAGCTAGAGGGGGGGTGATTAGCTCCGATTTGCTTGTAGATGATTTGTCGCGGCGGAAGACTTCAAGCAAACGCTAACACAAAGAATTTACTTGGTATCCACCCCGGCCGGGTGACTAATCCAAGGATCCACTCTCCTCACTCTCTCATACACTATGAAAGATCTCCTTCTTGAGGTGGAGAACCTCTTACAAGCTTACAAGAAGATACAACAAGATTACAAAGCAAAATACAAGTGAAATCTTACAAGATTTACAATGAATAAACTCTCTTTGCTTTCCTTGCTATCTTCAAGCTTGTGATTGCCTCTAGAACCTTGGAAATGCAGCAGCAATATCCTCCAAGGCTTCCCTTGAGATGACACTGATGAAGGAGAAGAAGGGGAGAAGTGTTGCGACTCAAAATCTGCGCGAAAACCCTTATACCTGACGCCTAAGGTTTCTGAATCGATTACCCAATCGATTACCACGTCACACTTAGCCGTTCAACGACTAGTTTTTGAACCGTAATCGATTACCCAATCGATTCAGAGCCTTTCTGTTCTCTCGCGCAAACCTCAGTGATCGATTACCCCAATCGATCAAGAGACACCTTAATCGATTGGCCAATCGATTAAGGGAAGGCTGAATCGATTACCCAATCGATTCAGCCACCTTCTGTTGTCGCAACAACCTCTCTTAATCGATTCCCCAATCGATTAAGTCTGACCTAACTTGTGCTCACAAGTCTAGGTTCCCTACCAAGTGTTCAGTCAACCCCTTTGACCAACTTGGATTTCTTCTGCCTAGTTCCCAACTAGGACTTAACCTGATTCCTCACCAGGTTTGCCTAACCCTCGAGTTAGGTCTAGTCTCTCGGTAGACTTCCACCTTGCCAGCATGCGATCTCCCCGATCCACCTGGACTTTACCTAGTCCCACTAGGTGTGCCTAGTCCCACTAAGTCTTTTCAGTCAAGCCTCCAGTCAACCTTGACCCACTTGACATCATACGATATTCAAACATCATATGACATTCAAACATCATTATCAAACATCGAAACATCCAACCTTAAACTTACCAAGCTTACTAGACCTAAGCTCACCCGAGCTTAGTCAAACTAGGTCAACCCTGACCTAACCAAGATTGCACCAACACATAATATACAACAACAAATATGAAAATTTTCTAAGCAGGGGCGGTTAGAAAAGAGCCCATGATGTTCATCCCCTACTGGTCAAAGGGGCAAAGGAATAGGGATATCATCAAGGGCTTGGATCGTCGGTGAGGGATATTCTGATGTTTCTGACAGGAGGAACAAGTGGCTACCATTCGAGTGGCATCAACTTGTAGGGTGGGCCAGAAATACCTCTCCAATAGTATTTTTTGAGAACATTCATCCTTATGCGTGACTATCTTAGCAGCCTTGATGAACCTCTTGCAAAATATTAGTTGGTGCTTTCCGAACCAATACACTTAGCAACGACCGAGAGAACGCCCTCTTGTATAACTGATCTCCTATCAAAGTGATCGGCTGGCTCTTCTTTTGATGTCTCGAGCTTGCTCCGTGCCAGTCGGCCCTACTGAAGGTGTAGGATTAGCAGGGCTCGCCAATTGATCGATTCTTCTATATTTGCTTGTAAATATAAATGGGATACCAGCAAGGTCTGCACTTGTGGTTCGTCTAGAATCCAAGTGGAAAAGGAGCTGGCCATCTTCGCTAATTCATCCGCCTTCTGATTGTTCGTTGACTGGGGGATTTTGTGCAGCATTACCTCTTGAAAACCAGCCTTCAACTTCTCGTAGGCTTCTGTATGCACCTTGAGGTGTTCGCTATTGACCTCAATGTTTGCAGTTATCTACTGAGTTACAAGCTGAAAGTTTGAGTGGATTGCGACTCGAGATTCCCCCACATGCTTGGCTACTTGAAATCCTACTAACAAGGGTTCATACTCAGCTTTATTATTAGGAGTCTGAAAGTTCAACTAAATGGACAACTCCATTATGTCTTCTTAAGGAGATATTAATAAAATCCCTATACCACTGCCTTGTCGAGTGGAATGTTCGTGTACATAAATTTTCCATATGCCTTATGGCTCTGGATCATGGACTTCAATTAAGAAATCTGTTAGGGCTTGGGCCTTAATAGCTATTCAGGGTTGATATTATATCATATTCGCTTATTTTTTTAGTTCAGTTGATCAACTTATAGGACCGTTGCACGTGAGGGGGAGGAGGGGGGGGGGGGGTGAATAATGTGTCTTTTAAAATAACCGATGATCTTTCGAAGTCAAATAAAATGAGTGAGTGCAGCGGAAAATAATGAAAAAACAATCATGCGAACACGGTTTGATTGTACTTGCTTTGGAGCCTTCGACGATTCCTATTGCAAGGCCCAGGTCGCTTGGACCTTTCCGATGAGTAATCCACTAGTACCCTCTATCGGTAAATTTCTGGTAGAGTGATCGAGTACAAGATATGGGTAGGAATTGTAACAACCCTACACTTTATACTTGATTAAGTATAAATAAGTAAATTTGTTACCCAACACAAGTATAGAACTTTCATTTGGCTCGTGTGTTGGCATTGTTCTTTCGGCAGTGGTTGGACGTGGTCGAGTCAAAGCGGAGCTGCAACAGGAAGATGAGGATGTTAGGATGTATACTAAAAATTTTGCCTTTTCTGTATGGGCATCCACATTTTGAAAGAGAATCACAACAACACTGTTGCATGTTTAAGTTAGTATATGCATAAAAGTCTCATACTCTGCATTGTAGATAATATGGTGTGTGGTGACACATAGAAGATCATGTTATTAGTCCCTTGCATAGTATAAGTAGAGGCTCACAACCGAGATGGAGTTGGGCAAACCATCGGGATGGTTGTAGTGTAATTAGGTGTGATTTGTCTTGACCATAGAATTACACTAGTGCACTTTGTATGTATTGAGTAGGACCAAAATTAAGGTCATCCAATTTGTACTGACTTAATAATTGGATTGGACCTCGGATTATTATGGAGTACAATCTCTAAATCCCAATATAATAACAGGCACTTATAGTTAATATTTTATTTCTTTGATTTACCAATGGACGAGATTTATTCCACTAAATCGATAGGCTCGGTAACTTGGAAAATAATATTAATTATATGGTGTGTCGTTGATTATTAACGGAATTCGTGTCCTGGTGAGTCGGGATGATGATGCCCCCTTGATGAGCTCATAAGGTTCATCATGTTAAACTCTGCAGGTGGATTTGATCCGACATGATGATAAGGTTGAGTGGTATTAGTCAAGGAGTTAGAAGTTGATTAATTAAAATTATCAGTAATTTAAATTAATTGACGGGCATACGATATCTTAAACACGGGGAGATGGATGTACTCATAATAGGTGGAGCCCATATGAAAATATGGGGGTTGGTGAGGAAGTTCAATGGAGATCCTTTAGTGGAATGAATCTTCATTAATGGATCGATTTTAGATCCATTAGTGGGCCAAGACCCATCTCCTCCTCATGGTCCCTACCTTAGCCCTATATATACCCTATGGGATCAAGAAACCAAGGGTTAATCCAATTGATCACCACAACCTAAGGCTTTTCTCCTCTCCCTCTCTCCCTTCTCTCTCCTAGGTCACGGCAAGAAGAGGAGAAGCTACTTCTTCTTCTTTTCTCTTCTTCCTCTCAACCACTCGGTGGCTGACCTATACTAGACGAAGGGGGAGTTCTTCTCTCCCTTTTGTAAGGTCCGGTGATGAGGAAGTGGAGGTGGCCGGCGGTGTTAGGCGACGGTGCAAGGAGATAGGCGGCGGCGCCGCAAGCTAGGAGGAAGAGTAGCTCTCGGCCGGATTTGGGTTGGAGAGAAGGTCTTTTCTCTCCTTCTTCTTCTTCATCTTCCTCTCGAGGGATTCCTTGTGGCCGGCGAGTTTGGGTGGCTCTCGGTGGCCGACGGTGCAAGGACAAGGGAGAGGAAGTGGCCGGCGGCTAAACCCTAGATTAGGGTTTTGTTGGTTTGTGAAGAAGGTGATTAATTGGAGCCCTTGGTGATTTCGGTTCTCGGTAGCTCATCGCTCACACGATGTCCGAGAGGGAAGGGACATAAGGTAGAAGGCTACGAGGTAAAGGAAGGTATAAATTTCTTCCTTGGCTCCTTGTTTTTCTTATCATTTCATGTGATGTTTTGATTAATTATCTTGTTTAATTAATTGCTTAATTAATAGTTGATAATTAATCATTGGACCCCGATAATAAATGCAAAAACCGGTGATCCACTCGTCGTTGTTTCTGCGGTCGATCGGTTAGGCAAATTACAAGGCTCAATCTTTGAGATTGGCCAAGTTGTAATTCAAACCGATTGATACGATGACGAGATGGTCGTTTGGGAGACGGGTCTCCATTCGAATTAATTTTTAATCCTTAGACATGAAGAGGTATCTCAAGGATGACCAAGTATTCGTTTAGGAAATCCGCCAAGTCATACCCAACAGAGGAAGTAGTCGGATGAGTGTGTGAGCTTGAAGATCGTAGAAGAGAGTTGGATTTTGAGTTCACGGCAGCAAATGCCCTTATATAGGGCATCTGAGGCGGCTCAGTTCCCAACTGAGGTGCCTCAGACTAGGTGACTTTTATCCATGATCCACAGCCATCACGCTCGTCGCTTATCCACTCGAAGGCGCCTTGGATCCCTTATGAGACGTCTCAGTTCCCAACTGCGGCGCCTCGGAGCCGAATTGAGACGCCTCAGATCGTTGAAATTCTATCTTCAACACAGAATTCACGGAGCCTCTCTCATCCACCTGAGGTGCCTCCAGTCCAAACTAAGTCACCTCGGATACTGTTCATCCGAGGAAACTTTTGCAAAAAAAATCCTATAAACAAGATAGTCCAAAAACAAATATACCCTGCAAAACAAGGTTAGTAAACACGCAGCATGGACTAAATGTAATGAGTATTAAATAGATTTTGTCTTCCCAAGACTAGGATCTAGTCAGAGCCCTCAACTTAGAGATCTGAAATAGTTCTAAGTTAGACCGCGCCTAAAGTCCCAACTGGGACTCGTCCTCACCGGAATTCACTCCTCCAATAACTTATCTCACTTACCTTGTGCAAATGTACTCAACTCCTTAATCCACTAGGACTTTTGTCGAATCTTAACTAACTCAGACTTCGACCGGCAGACAACCCATCGGGCCCAACTGGACTTTTGCCAAGACTCTACTATCTTGGACTTTTTCCAGAACTTCGCCACTCTGGACTTCGGCTAGCAAACAACACCTCGGGCCCAACTGGGCTTTTGCTAAAGCTCCACCACCTTGGACTTCAGTCTGGAGACAGTTCTTAAGTCTTTCGATCCTGTACACTCGGTAACTAGGTTAGAAAACACCACACCTAACTTTAACCCCTTGTCATACATCAAAACATGAGTTAATCATTAGTGCAAAATTCACCAACAATATCTCCCTTTTGATGTACTGACAACCTAGGTTAACAAAAGCAATGTAAAGCAGTTTTACAACATAATCAATATAAAAGAAATGAGCATGTTATTTTTCTAGTTTTTAACCTACTCTCCCCTTTGTCATTCATCAAAAATAGTGATAATAAGCAAATAGAAGTATAGTTCAAGAGAGTAAATATCATAATAAAAAATGATCAAAAAGATACTAAGAGTAAGAAATTGCATCAAGGGGAGACTTAGTATGTAGCTATGTTAAGGATCTCCAAATTTAATATAACCTTAAGAAAATTACATGAAGGGGAGACTAGTATGTAGCTTTGTTAAGGATCTCCAAATTTAATATAACTTTAAGAAAATTCTTAGCTACAATGGTTAAAAGAACAAGTCAATTTTTAAAAAAGTGGCTTACGTGCTATTTTTGAAAGATAAGTGAAGATGTCTTTTTCAAAATGCTTAAGTTAACTTGAATTTTCAAAGTATCTTTGCAAAGACTAAAATTTAAGGGTAAAAGAAATTTCTTGTGTTTCAAAAATAGGAATATTATACTTTTAATGATAATTATTCAAAAATATTAGGAAGGCTAATGTAAATACTTAACAAAAGATTTGTTTTTGAAAAAATAATTTTAAGCATTTTAAGCAGCAATTTTCAAATCAGACTATATCTTAAAATTGTTCATAAAACTCCTTAAGCATTTTCAAAAATTAATTTTCAAAACGTATTTGACAGATAGAGAAGAAATTGAATGAATGCCTAAGTTTAAAATTGTATGTCCGAGTAGGTTTCAAATCCAAAATTTATTAAGGCATTTTAGTTGTAAATAACAACTTTTGAAACAATGTCTCCAAAAAGAATAATCATTTTGAAAACTATTAAGATACTTTTTCAAGAGTAGTTTTGAGGAAAAAAATATTTTTCAAAACACAATTTGTAAAGACAAAATATAAAGAAAATTTCAACAAAGATTTTTTTAAAAAAGGTATTTTTAATAAAGAAAATAACTTTTAGTTTGAATGCTCTCCTGAACCAATAACAAAAAACATAGCCTCGTTTGTTTAACAACCAACCATATAAATCTAATTTTTGAAGCACAAAAAAAATCCAAGACATAGATATGAAACAGATTGCAAAAAGTTATCCACTAGACTTTTTCTTGTGAACCTCCCCCTTAACTGGTTAATAACTAAAAACTTAGCCATATTTTTCAAGTGAGTAATTATCTTTCAAGATATTTTTTTTTTTGAGATTTTAGAATAAAATTTTGTAAGATCTTCTCAAAAATAAGCATTTTTCAAACCTAAGTTTCAAAAATGATTTTGCAAGTGTAACCAAAATATTTCTCAAAAAAGAAAAAAAAATATTTTTAGAAATTTATTTTCCAAATAATTTTTCAAAGATATTACAAGGAATATTTTTGATCATTCAATTAGGACTCCCTCTTAACTTGACACACACTTAGAATTTCTTGTTAACCACAAGGTAAGCTTCCTATTGTGTCTTAGGGATATCCAAATCAAACATACACTTAAAATATTTTTAGAACCATAATCAAAAAATATTTTAAGAAGATTTAAAAAAATATTTTTAAAGACAAGTTTAAGAATTTTCAAATCACTTTTTAAGGATAATAATTTTTCCAACGTACTTTTAAAAACTATGTAATTTTAAAAATAATTTCTATGGCATATTTTCAAACAAGATTAAAAAGATCTTTTTAAAAAGCATTAAAAATATTTTTAAACAATTTTTTAAAAAACTGTTCAAAAGTTAAAGATTAAAAAGAATCTTTATCTTCAATAACATTCTCAATTTGAAAAAAAAAATATATTCTATAGGAGAAAAGACTATTTTCTAAGTTAGTTTTCTAAAAGATAATTTTGAAAAAGAATTACAAGCAAACTTCAAAAAAATATTTTCCAGAAAGTAGAAAGATATTTTCAAAATTATTTTTTAAAATATTTCAACCCTCCCCCTTAATCTGACATTCACGTAGTTACCCTTGTTAGCTACAAGAGACTTTACCTAAGAGCCTAGGGGGTCCATAATATTCATACTTAGAAAATATCTTAATCAACTACCCATAAAAATTATTGAAGTTTGCCAATTCAATTTTCCTATCATCTCACCCACTCTAGTTATTCAAACAGGATCAATAACCCTATATGTTTAGAGAGATGCATGACTTGTCCAGGCAATTAAGTTCAATTAGGTTAAAGGTTAATCAACCTAAGCTAAAATTTAATTAAGTTTAAGGTAAAATTAATGAGGTTAACCTTTTAATTAAGATAAAATTAATTAAGTTGAGTTTTTTTAATTAAGGTATATTATGTTTAGTTAGGTTAAAATTTAAGTTGAGTTGAATTTGAATTGATTTTTAATTAAGTTAAGGTTTTAATTTAGTTGAAGTTTAATTATGTTAATGTTTAAATAGGTTTTAGTTTAATTAAGTTTAGGTTGGAGTATGTTAAATTTTAATTAAGCATAAGCATGATTAAGTTTTGTTTTAAATTTTTAATTGGGTTTGGGTTAAAGTTTAATTAATGTTGAGTTAGGGTTTAATTAAGGTTGAGTTAAGGTTTAATTAAGTTTGAGTTGAAGTTTAATTAAGGTTGAGTTAGGGTTTAATTAAGATTGAGTTAAGGTTTAATTGAGGTTAAATTAGGGTTTAATTAAGTTAAAGTCCAATTAAGGTAAAATTTTAATTAAAGTTAAAGTTTAAATTAAGGTAAAATTTTAATTAAAGTTAAAGACAATAAGAATTCAAATTATTGTCCTTAATCATCTCACTCGGTCTAACGTTATCAACCAGGGCAATGCTATAATTTTGTGAGATGAGTTGATTTGAGTTAGGAAAGTTATTTTGACATTTTGTTAGATTTAGGTTTAACAAGTAGTAAGTTAAAAGCACATTTCAAAAATTGATTTCCAGGTCTTGGCGAACTGTAAGGGCCTTCTTGGTTATCGGAGCAATGACCCTTTCCTTGACAAAATCTTTTAAAGAAATTATCCTTTTAACTTACTCTTTGATAAATCCTGTACTAGTCTAAGATGTGGCGAGATAGCTTCGGCTAGTTCCATCGAACTAAAAAGAACAAATAGGGTATATCTTACCCTACCTGACTTCTTAGACCGACTTTCCTAGCGTACTATTATCTCCCTCCACCCTGGTACTAAGTAACTCAAGTGTCAAATTAACTTTCAAGTCTAGTCCTAATAACCCTAACGGGTAAGGACTGATTTTGAGGTGTCAATTAGTTTAGTGCCTCCCCCTGAATTGTAGTAGGGTATTTTGGGTTGATATAGTATAAATTCTCTTTTAATTTTGAATTGGTTGAAATTTTTAGCTTATCTTTATTTGGAATGTTAATAATATTCAAATTATTGTTAGGTCTCAATTTTAAATTTATTAATTGGGTTGGGTTTAATGTTTTAGAATTCAAGGTCTTATTAATTTTCAAATTCGAATTAACTAAGTTTGAATTTTTCAATCTAGATGAATTGTTAATTAACTTTGGGTTTGTTAACTTGGTTTTATCTTTAGGTTTAACTAAATTCGGATTATTAATTAGAGTTGAATTGTTAAACGAATTAAAATTTTGATTAAGATAAAGATTGATTTCATCTAGATCTAGATTTTCATGATTTGAATTGACTTGGTCAATGTTTTGTTTGACCAAGTCAGGATTAATGATGACTTGGTTAATATTTTGTTTGACCAAATCAGGACTAATGTTGCTCTGGTCTGAGTCTTGATTGACTTGATCGGTATCTAGATCGTTAGTTGACTCTGACTCTAAATTGTTACAAGAACTTCCTATATAATCATGTATTTTGGGAATATTTTCAGAAATATCTAAATTAATATGCATGTCATTTGAATTTCCACTAAGAGGGATATATTGGTAAACTTTACTAACCTCAATCGCAACCCCTAATTCTGTATGCTTCTCTATTGATTCAGACTCGACTTCAAATTAAAGTTGAACTTGGTCTTCTAAATTCGTCGGGTTCTCATAAAGTTCTATCATTGAGTCCAAAGGTCGAATGTCGTCTTATACTCACCCAATCTGACAAAACACTATTAGGTAAAACATTACAAATTATATTACTTACCTTATTTTTTAACTATGAGTCTTGAGATGGGGATCTCAAAGTCAACACATAGTCGAAATCTTGACTTCCCAAGAAGACTTCCATTGCTTTCCTCCAGTAGTTAAAATTCTCACGATCATATGACGGAGGTTCATGGATCTTTGTCCTTCTTTATGGGTCATTTAGATTCTGCACACACTAGAAAGAGAGAAGAAAAAAATCTCAAGACTAGGTTTTGGATTAGTAGTGCGGATGAAAATAAGACTATAAAAAGAATCAACTCGATTAACACCAATTTTGAAAAATAATAAAATGACAAATTTATCAGAAGAATTAATTATATCAATTCTGAATAATGGTGAAAAACTAAGAATATGAAATCGAAAAAGGCGTAAGAATACTTTTCTTAAACAAACAGTATATATTTTTGAAACGACGAGTAAAAAAATAATATTCCCCTGCTCGAATGGTGGTTGCACCAACTCAGAGCAAACTTGGCTCTGATACCACTTGTAGGACCGTTACACGTGAGAGGGGAGGGTGAATCACATGTCTTTTAAAATAACTAATACCTTTTCAAAGTCAAATAAAACGAGTGAGTGCAGCAGAAAATAACGAAAAAGCAATCACGCGAACATTGTTTGGTTTTACTTGCTTCGGAGCTTTCGATGACTCCTACTTCAAGGCCTAGGTCCCTTGGAGCTTTTCGATAGGAAATCCACTAGTACTCTCTATTGGTAAACTCTCGATAGAGTGATCAAATATAAAATCTGGGTAAGAAGTGTAAGAACCCTACACTTTGTACATAATTAAATACAAATAAGTAAATTTGTTACCCAACACAAGTATAGAACTTTCGTTTGGCTTGTGTGTTGGCGTTGTTCTTCCGGTAGTGGTTGAACGTGGTTGATTCGAATCGGAGCCGCAACAGGAAGACGAGGAAGTAGTCGGATGAGCGCATGAGCTTGAAGATCGTAGAAGAGAGTTGCATTTTGAGTCCACGACAACAATGCCCTTCTATAGGGCGTTTAAGGCGCCTCAGTTCTCAATTGAGGCATCTCGGACCTGGTGACTTTTATCCAAAATTCGCAGTCATCACGCTCGTCGTTTATCCACTCGAAGGCGCCTTGGATCCCTTCTGAGGCGACTCAATTCCCAACTGAGGAGCCTCAGATTTGAACTGAGGTACCTCAGCTCGTTGAAACTATCTTCAGCACAGACTTCATAGAGCCGCTCTCATTCACCTGAGGCGTCTCCAGTCCAAACTGAGGTATCTCCCGTACTGTTCATCCGAGGAAACTTTTACAAAAAAAACCCTATAAAACCAAGTTAGTCTAAAAATAAATATACCCTACAAAACAAAGTTAGTAAACACGCAGCATGGACTAAATGTAATGAGTATTAAATAGACCTTGTCTTCCGAAGACCAAGATCTAGTCAGAAGCCTCAACTTAGAAATCTGAAATAGTTCTAAGTTGGATCACACCTAAAGTCTCAATTGGGACTCATCCTCACCGAAATTCGCTCCTCCAGTGACATACCTCAATTACCTTGTGCAGATGTACTTAGCTCCTTAACCCACCAAGACTTTTGCCAAGTCTTCTCCAACTTGGACTTTGACCAGCAGATAGCCCCTCGGGTCCAACTATATTTTTGCTAAGACTCCACCACCTTGGACTTTTGCCAAGACTCTACCACCCTGGACTTCGTCCAGCAGACAACCCTCGGACTCAACTAGACTTTTGCCAAGACTCTATCACCTTGGACTTCAGCCTGGAGACAGTTCTTAAGTCTTTCGATCAAGCACACTCAGTATCTAGGTTAGAAAATACCACATCTAACTTTAACCCCTTGTCATATTCAAAATTTGAGTTAATTATTAGTGCAAACTGTACCAACACAACCTTCCTAAGGCTTTAGGACTAAAAAAATGCCCCCCTATGGCACTGACTAGATGAGAAAGACAATAAGGTCGCAGACATCGGTGTGCAACCAAAACTAGCTCATAACCTAGCTTTCGAGAGCGATGTACCGGCAAGCAACACCTTTTAATAGATGGCTTAGAAAATACACAAGTTGTTGTACATTTGTTCCTTGTTTCACTAGCACAGATCCCATTGCCTCCCTAGTAGTGGACAAGTATAGTCACAATTGCTCCCCCACAATAGGCTTGGCTAGGGATGGTAGAGTCGCCAAGTTATCCTTGACCTCCATTATGGCCTTGTCATAATTTTCATTCCATTGGAATTGGAAGCTCAGTGCGATACTTTGAAAAAAGGAAAGGTCTGATCATCCGGCTGGGAGATGAACCTGGAGAGTAGGTAATCCAACCCACCAATCGTTGAGGTTCCTTGAGATTCCAAAGGGCACTCATGTTCTTGAGGGCTTGAACTTTCTCTGAGTTGGCCTCAATCCCTCATTCAGTGACAATGTAGCTGAGAAATCGGCCTCCTTTAGCTTTAAACAGACACTTATTTGGATTTAGCTTGGTCTTATTCTTTTGCAGAGTGTCAATCTCTTTAAGATCAACAATCATGTCTGCATCTTGGGCAGATTTAATCAGGATGTTGTCCACATAAACTTTGATAGTCCGCTCAATCTGTTGCCGGAAGACTTTATCCATGAGTCATTGATAGGTGACCCTTATATTCTTTAGTTCAACAAAAAGTTTCATTAGAGGTAATGAAGGTCACCTTCTCCTAGTCTTTCGGAGCAAGCGGAATCTGATAATATCTGTGATAGACATCCAACATGCAAATTAACTCACTCCCTCCAGTAGAAGCAACCATCTAGTCCATCCAAGGGAGAGTAGTCTTTCATGCATGCCTTGTTGAGATCTCGGAAGTCGATACAAACTCTCCACTTGCCATTAGGTTTGGCCACCAGTGCCACGTTGGCAAGTTAGGCTAGAAATTGAACTTCCCGAATGTAGCCTGTCTCTAATATCTTATCGACTTTCTCCCGAATTATTTTATTTTGGTCCTCCCTGAAATCCCTCTTCTTTTGCTTAATTGGTTGGGCTTCCAAGGGAATATGAAGTCAATGCTCCATCATAGTTGGGGCAATGTCAATGATCTCTTGAGGTGACCAGGCATAGACATTTCTGGGATAAGCAAGCCACTAGACTTTTTTTTGACTTATGGTAGGAGAGACACTGCAATTCATGTGGCTCTTCAGCCTAGTCGAGATTAATCTGTACCTCTCCAGGTTCCTCCGTCTGATGGATTAGGGGCTCTTTATGTGTGGCATTCACCCCGGCTGGTAGAGTTTTCTGAGCTTTGCGTGCTTCTATCTTGAGCACATCCATGTAGCATTACCGCACTACCAGTTGATCTCATCTTAGATGCTTACTTGACCTTCTATAGGAAATTTTACCTTTTAGTAGAAGGTGGAGATAACCGCTGAGAATTCATTCAGGGTTGATCTTCTAGAATAACATTGTAAGACAAGGTGGAGTCTTCCACTATGAAGGTAGACTTTCGAGTTCTCATTAGGGGCTCTACTTCCAAGGTGATAGCTAATTGGGCTTTGCCGAGTGGCTACAACTTATTCCTTGTAAATCCATAAAGCATCGTTGTCATAAGTTGGAGTTCGCCTTGATCAATCTGCATCTTGTCGAATGCTATCTTAAAAAGGATGTTGACGGAACTTTCAGTGTCTACAAAAACTGTAGCCACTTCACAATTACTGATGGTGGCTTGGATGATTAAGGCTTTATCATGAAGGACCTTTATCCCTTCAAGATCTTGGGGCATAAAATTGATTTGTGGGCTCTCAACTTGCTTCTGACTAGAGCCAACTGCATGACTCTTGAGCCAACGAGTGTGCAATTTTTGGGCTCAATTAGAATCACCATCGTGGGGTCTCCGGAGATCATGTCGGCCCTTATCATAGTGGCATTACTTTAATTCTCTTCTTGCCTTGTCATAGAGGGTCTGACGCCTTTGTTCGGAGGAGTTTGATCACCTTGCATGGATGGCGGATCAATTTGCCGATCGGCTATATTGGGGCTCGATGCCTACATTCTGATCGGTTGGGGAGTCAGTCAATGAGGTTGTTGAGCTTGCCTTGCTACTTGTCGCTTTTCACGGATAAGTTGATAACAGTCTTGATTATTGTGATAATTAGACCTATGGTAGGTACAAAAAGCATGCACCCAACGACGAGGCTCGATAAACAAGGTTTGCACCATTTCGATGGGTTGAATCATCTTTCCTTTTTGTGCATGAGGGAGAGGAGTCGAACGGTTCCCCTAGCGATGCAAGGGAGGTGGAGGGACTTTCCGCTTAGCTAGAGGGGCGACCACCAAAGCAATTACTTCTTTTTTCCATGAGACTTAGGCTTCTTCCATATTGACATACTTGACACTTGGCCCAACAGGTTGTCAAAGTCTTTGGGGTTTTTTTCACTAGGGAGCAAATGGAATCTCCGTAGGTGAACTCTTGTGAAAAGGCGCTCACCATTATCTCAAAAGTGGTGATCTATAGCAACTTAGTCGAAGCACTTAATGTAGGCTCGCAACGTCTCCTTCGCTCTTTTCTTGAGGACGAACAGATTCGAGGCAGTCTTATGATATCTTCGATTGTTGGTAAAATAGTTGAAAAATGCAATCTTGAAGTCTTTGAAGCATGAGATGGAGCCCGGGGGGAGTCAGTTAAACCATCTTTGTAACGAACTCGGAAGGGTTGTTAGAAACACCTGACACCATCTGAATATTGGTGCAACAAAGCGGTATTCTCAAACTTGCAGAGGTGATCTGTTAGTGCCAAAAGCACTAATCGAACCTGTGTTTTGATATTGACAAAGGGTTCAAAGTTAAGTGATATTTATGATCTAATGTTGTGATCTAAGTGTGCAGGAAAGTCATAGTTGACCTAGGATCTGAAAGATTAGGCACTAAGTCCTGACCGTGTTGGTTGGGCAATGAAGACTTAGTCTAGAAGATTGAGCACTAAGACCTAGCGGGGGCTAGGTACGAAGTCCTGGTCTGGAGGATCGAGCAACGAAGTCCTGATCTGGAGGATTAGGCAGAAGTCTTGGCTGATCGAGGATGATCGACAAGAGTCGAGATGGGTCGAATATCAGATGTTGAGAGTTCCGGAGTAAAGATTGGATGCTGAGCGAAAGTCCAACCGAGGGTTAGTAAAAGGTAAACTCTCATTAGAGGAGTAGGTGAGGATGCATTCGTCGTCAAGCAAACAGTAGGGGTTGGTCCGATTTAGGATTTCGATCGAAACCTAAAAGTCAAGATCAAATAGCCCAAGTTGTCAAACACACTTTTATTTACATAAATATATTTTGCCTGGACTAAATCTCTGGTTGCAGAAAACCAAGTTGGAGTTGTGCTGGAAGAAAGACTCCATGCGCCTAGAGGTTGTCCATGCGCTCGAGAGTCCAGGTGACTGCATTGCTTTAGGCGCCCATAGGTCTGGGCGTCAGAGGGTGGTCTAGGTGGTCGTACCACAACGATTGATTGACCCATGTGGTGGTTCAGGAAGCCGAGAGGGGTCCAGGCGCTTGGGAGTTGATAAACTTGACTGATCAAGTTTTGATGAGGCATCGCCATGTTAGCCCAACAGGAGCGCAAGACCGAAATCTAACGCCTGGAGCAAGCTTTATAAAGAGCTTTGACCAAAGCATTCAAGACACAACTCTTTACGATTCTCGTGCTCAAGTCTTGGTCTGAAAGCTACTCTATGGTGCTATAATGCCCCAATAATGCCGCTCCAGTTTTATTCTTCTAAGTTGTCGGTATAATTTTCATTATTGCAATTATACTTTCGCACTAGGTCTTGGCGTCCGAGGGTGATCTAGGTGCCCAGACCAACTTCGACTTAGCCAGGAGCGATTGAGCTAGCGCGCGGCGATTGGTTGGCCCATGTCACCATTTAGGCAGTCGGGAGGGAATCGATCAAATGAGACGCGAACCTTGGGACGCTGGGCTTTTAGATCGTCCACCGTGAGCGCTTCCCGATTTACCCTGATTATCGGTGAGAAACTTTCGTGAGATAGAGCCGGTCACCCTAAATTCATCTGCTATCTGATCGAATATTTTATCTTTATTATTGTATATCAATAAATAAAAATTTAACTACTATATAAATTTTTTTTATTGAAAATAAAGAAAAAGACAGCCGGTTAAAAGGCCGTGGTTTGGAACTTTGGATTGGTGTTGGTGGTAGACAAGAAGTCAAATCCACTGCTTCGGATTTGTTACCTATTTTTAAAATTCTAAGGTGTGGACAAATATTATATTAATTAGAATTTTAAAGCCATAAAATAATTAACTGCATGAAACAAGTGAGGAATTAATACATAAATATTTATTAATATTTTAAATATTTAATGACGCTTCTAAATTAATTGGATGTCAGAGTCGCGGGCCCCACCATTGCCTGGTGAGGACACGCCACCAAATGATTGTCGGAGGCCGTTGGATTGGATCAGATCAAATCTAATGGTCGGCGAGAGCTTCCCCGATCAGATCTGATAGAAAAATTTTATTCTTCTATAAAACATCGAGCTTGGCTGTTCTACAGCAGAAAGGGGGAGAGGAGATGGTGATCTGAGCTGCTTTCGCACTCCGGCGAGATCGTGAAGCCGCCGGCGATTGTTTTGCGGGAGGTAGGTTCCTTTTTCATCCAGCTAGAATTTTTATTTACTTTCGTTTTTGTTGATTTATTGATACAGGTAGATCTTTGTGTTTCGGCTTACAGTCTGTTTCGATGTGTGTATGTGTGCGTGTTTGTGTTTTGCAATTTCAATTTCCATCTCCATCTGACGTTGATTTGTATTCGAGCACAGATGGTTCTACTGATACAAACTTTATTTTGCTTGAAGGAATGCCTGAAAAGGGTTTGTTCTGTATTTGCTTCATCCCGTATTAATGTTTCCTATGTTCTTCCGTCTAAACATCCTTTCCTTGGACAAAGATGCAACTTTGTGTGGGTTTTGTTGACTTGTATTCGAGCACAGATGATTATACTGTTAAAAACAATATTTTGCTTGAAGAAATGCATGAAAGGGTTAGTACTCTGTTTTGCTTCATCCCGTAATGATGTTTCCTATCCTCTTTCTTCTGAACATCCATTCCTTGGACAAAGATGCAATTTGCGTGGGTTTTGTTGAACATTACTGCTATTGTGCTTCTATATTTTTTTCCCCCCGTGGTTGATTTATTACTCGTCGAGGGGTTGCATCTGGTCTTTCCAGAGCAATAAATAGCTTTGATGCTTTGCTCTTGACTTTGTTTCATATCTTTGTTCTTTCATGCATAAGCTTTCCTTCCCGTTCTACATCAATTTCTTTAGTAAAGACTATTGACAATATTCTTTTGAATAAATTGAATTTTAATTTGACTTTTGAATCTCTTTAAGTTGACTTATGAAAATAAGTTGAAATTTAATAGTTGTTATCTAATAAGATCTAGAAAATCTAAAGATATTTCTAGTTGATCTACCATATAAAATAACAAAGAGGAATTTATCTGGGCACATTCCTAAGTTTTTGTCATTGACTTTTTTAAATATAAATTATATTGTCAAGCATAATGAACAACAACCTGAGTATACAAAGGTAAATCTGTTTACAAGGTTGATTCTTATAGTCAATATCACAATTTAGTAATCTGAGTCTTATTGAATATTACGTTCAATATGTTACTAGAACTATAATCATAATAATCAAACTTAAGTAAAATATATTTAAAAACAATCATTTCATGGTGAAATTTTGAAAATATGAAGATTTCTAATTTAGACACATTAATTAAAATAAAAGAATATGTAAACCTTATAATTATCGTAGTTCTCAGTTGTGATGGAAAGTAATTAGACTTATCAAACCACTTTTTGATAGTATGAGATGTTCCATGAAAACCATGAAGTATTAGAAGCTGATTCAAACATATAATAACGATTTATTGCCCATGATAGTGTGATTACTGATCAGCTTTGTCATTCTCCCCAATTTTGATAGAATTTTGTCTCTGTTCACAGAGTTCTAGGTGAAGTTATATTTCTATTTATTACTCTTGCCATCAAAGGGCCCATGATTGAATCATCGATGAAGGACAGAGACAAGTGTGTTGACCCTAAGCTGTGGTGTGCTTGTGCTGGAGCTATGGTTCAGATGCCTACAGTGAACTCCAAGGTTTACTACTTCCCCCAGGGTCATGCTGAGCATGCTCAAGGAGTTGTGGACTTTGGCACATCACTCATACCACCACTCATACCCTGCCGAGTCGTTGCAATCAAGTTCATGGCTGATCATGAGACTGATGAGGTCTTTGCCAAGATCCAGATGAGCCCCCTTAGGGATGACGAAGTGGGTTATAGTGAAGATGATGGATTGGATCTTAAAATGAGTGGATTTGGTTCACAAGAAAACCATGCATCTTTTGCCAAGACATTGACACAATCAGATGCGAACAATGGTGGTGGATTCTCCGTGCCCCGATATTGTGCTGAGACCATCTTCCCAGGGTTGGACTACTCTGCAGACCCTCCTGTGCAGACTGTGATTGCAAAGGATGTGCACGGTGAGGCATGGAAGTTTAGGCACATATATAGGGGAACACCTCGGCGGCATCTGCTAACTACAGGTTGGAGTAGCTTTGTTAGCCAAAAGAAGCTTGTCGCAGGGGATTCCATAGTTTTTCTTAGAGCAGAAAATGGGGATCTCTGTGTTGGCATTCGGCGTGCCAGAATAGGTGGTGTTGGTGATGGCCCAGAAACCAGGGTAGGATGGACTCCTCTTGGTGGAAATGGTGGGCCCAGTTATGGTGGTTTTGCTGTCTTCCTGAGGAAGGAAGAGAATAAATTGACGAGAAGTAATGCTGGTAATTCTGGTCCCTATGATGGTAGGAAGGGAAGGGTTAAGGTAAGGCCAGATTCTGTCTTGGAGGCAACAAATCTCGCAGCAAATGGCCAGCCATTTGAGGTCATGTACTACCCAAGAGATAGCACACCAGAGTTTTGTGTAAGGGCTGGAGCAGTTAAAGCAGCAACGAGAATCCAGTGGTGTCCTGGGATGAGATTTAAAATGGCTTTTGAAACTGAGGATTCATCGAGGATCAGTTGGTTCATGGGGACTATATCTTCAATTCAGATTGCCGATCCAATAAGATGGCCTAATTCTCCATGGAGACTTCTTCAGGTATCCCGTTTCATTGCATTGTCTGACTCTATGCTGGTCTTGAATCTAATGAGTATATTTTATGTTCGACATTGTTATTTCTCATCCTCTTTTTCCTTTCTGTTGCACGTTGATTAGAAACTTGGATTTGAGAATCTTTTGGTTAAATCTTAAACAAATTCTTATATTTATCAAAAAGTAAACTAAGTACAACTTCCACGTCTTCTTTTCTCTTTTCATTTTGACATTCATTTTATGTTCTCCCACATCCATTCTACGTGTTAGCATATTTTGATCCTTGATCAACATCTAGTAAAGAAACAGTTGAAGGATATCTTGTCAGGAGCTTTATAATTCTTGGTTTTTAAATCATGGATTAGTGTTATTATATCATACAAACGTTAGCCTTGCCTCTAGTACATGATATCTATGAATTTGATGTTTATCTGATGTTGAAAATATTTCTAGTAATCAAAACTTCACTAGATTTCATCAATTTCGTTTTTTCCCCCCTAGCTAACCATAAGGATGTTTTCAAACTGTTTTACAGGTGAGTTGGGATGAACCAGACCTGTTACAGAATGTGAGACGGGTTAACCCTTGGCTAGTTGAGCTGGTCTCAAACATTCCAGCTGTACGTCTTGCAAATCTCTCGCCGCCTGGGAAAAAACCACGTATTCCCCAACACCTTAATCTTCCATTTGAAAGTCAATTTATGACTCCCATGGTCCCCGGAAACTCCCCCTTCCCAAGGGACAGCGCTCCTGCAGCCATACAGGGAGCCAGGCATATGCAGTTTGGTCTATCTTTATCAGATTTCCACTTTAACAAAATTCCAATGGGTTTGATCTATCCGTCATTTCGCCGGTTTGATTATGCCACTCCACCATCGAGAATTTCTAGTGGTGTTCTCGTTACCAATCCACCCATTAATGACAATGTGTCATGTTTGCTAACCATTGCTCATCCTTCTCAGAGTCCTAAAAAATCATGTGATAATAAGCCTACACAACTGATGCTCTTTGGGCAACAAATACTAACTGAACGAGAGGTATTCCTGAGTAAATCGGAGGAAAAGATTTCCCATGATGCTACTAGAAACAGCTCATCAGATGGAAATATTGAGAAGTCATCAAACAAGCCTGATGGTTTGAGATCTGCACTAACTCAGAAGAGGTCTCTTCAAGCATTCCCATGTAACAAGGAGTATCAATCTTTGGAGGTTGATATTGAGACTGGGCATTGTAAAGTTTTTTTGGAATCGGAAGATGTAGGTCGCACTCTCGACCTCTCGGTCTTTGGCTCATATGAGGAGCTTTACGGGAGGCTTGCTGACATGTTTGGAATCGACAAATCAGAGATGACAAGTCAAGTACTTTACAAGGATGCGGCTGGTGCGGTAAAACACACTGGAGATGAACCTTTCAGGTTTGGATCTTGATTTCATTTAAAAACAATTTCTGGAGGTTATTCCATCGTAATATGCACTATACTCATGCTTATTCTAATACCTTTTTCTAACATTTTTTTCAATAAAATTAGGAAGTTTCAAATACACTTTCTTCCTTGATTACTCCAACTTTATACATATTTCTCAAATCAGTCTGAAAGTATTTTTCACCTTGTCTTCAGATTGTGATTCCATGTCCAAGTTTCTTTCTTGCAATAATGATTATAAAGACAGCTTATATTTTTACCTTCATCTGTTGCAGTGATTTCATGAAAACAGCCAGGAGATTGACCATATTAACGATTCCGGAAGTGACAACTTAGCGAGGTAGGGATAACAAATCTAGTCAATTGTATAGTTGAATTTCCAAAGTTTCTTCCATCTTTATTGCTAAATTCATATTTCCAAAGCTGCAATGATGTTTAGCTACGGATAAGTAATCATCAACTTAGCGAATGGATTATCGACATGTTCTGCTAATTGTTAACAAGTGTAGAAAACTGATGATCAATTCTCAGTAAGTAAAATCGGGTATTTATTTCTTCATCATGCAGGGAGCTATAATTTTATTGAGAGTCTAATTGCAGTGAGCTGTAAATAATGGATATATCTTGAATTGTTCGATGCCTTGCGTTTTGTGCAGTTATGTAGATATATCTCTATCCTGTTGGATACTATAATTAGTATATATATATATATAAAAGAAAGTTTTGAATATTTTGTAGTAGACATAATTTTGAATGGCTTTTGAAAACTGACTTTTCTTGAATAATGAACCCAAGTCGTAACTGAACAATTAAAATAGTCAAATGTCCCTGGAAAACAGGATTTGTTTGTAGAATCCCTCTAACGACTACGAGAGAAAAGGAGAAGGAAAGGATCTATTGGTTGTATAACATAAATGCTTTGAATGCAATAAATTGAATGCAATAAAAAAGAAACTTTTTATATCTGACCTCAATTATCCAAGTCTACCACTAGCTTAGCAGCCATAAGATAAGTCCTTAAATTTCAAATTACAAACGCGCTGTCATTCTATTGACAATCTAAGAAAAGCAGCTTCGAGTACCACCATTTTTATTGGATACGCATTTTATGAATTTACAACTTAAGTTGATATATTTAACAGATATCCACAGGCATACAGACATCTGTCGTTTTAAGCCAACTTGAACAGAGATTGTCAAATATACCTTTCGATTGTGCACGATATAAATTGATCAATTAAAGTCCGAGAACAAGAATCAACTTTCGATTAGGTGAATAGTGGGAGCAAACTAAGGATCGTATGAACTCCCAGATGCTGAATGCTGAAGGCAATTATCAACATTAGACAACATAAGTAAACTCATTGTACAGAGGACATAACTTCACTTGCTGCGATTGAAGGCAACTGAACCAAATATCCATTAATGTTAATGCATACCTTCACCTTGAGTGAATTGGCCTAAAGTTTGAGATTGCATCTACTTGCTAACGTCCTAGTAGAGTGTAACCTAACACCCTAAAGCGATAAACGAAGCAAATTAACAAACTCAGAAGATGATTATTGGTGTCTTCATATCTCTAGTCGTCTCAGGCTCTCCATTGCAGTAGATTCAGACTCTGCCAGGTCCTTTGCATCACGAGCATCCAGAGTGTCTTTGGGTGGGATGGAACTCTTTGGAGGGCAGGCAATGGGAACAACTGAAGGTTCATGCATCTGAACTGAGAGTGAAGGTTCCTTTATAAGAACTGGAATATCTGGGGTAGTAACAGGTGACAGTTCCTTCGCCAATGGGATTGATGCTATGATTGTCATGGATTCTTTTACCTGAGCAGGTGTGCCTGATGCATTAGCTGATACAGATTCTTTAACTAAAGGAGAGGATGCTAAAGCTGGTGTTCCTTCCCTTGATTGAGACGCAATCACAGTAGTCGCAGGGGGGATTGGTGGTGAAGCAGCAAAGACAGGCACAGCTTGTCGAATGCGAACAGGGGAAGCCAAGCGGATTTGAGTGTGACCAATACCAGGGGGAGGAGGTGGGCACACCTGTGATGCCGGTGGCTGAAGCGGCGGGGCTGAGAAGACTGGCACAGCCGTCCTAATTGTCACAGGAGGTGCCATGCCATGGCAAGACCTATTGAAGTGCCCAACTGGAAAGTATGGTGCTGCTCCTCGAACTGGAAAATGTTGGGGCCTAAAAGTTTGGTACTCGCCCTGCTGGTAGGTGGATGTTCGAGTGGCATCTTTTATTCCAGGGGATGTTGCGCGGACTCTTGGAGCAGATTTTTGACGGATGAGAGGTAGTATTTTCGATACAGATGGAGGTTGCAGTGAAGAGGGTCTTTTGTCGGGTTGGATTGGAAACTTCTTTGGAAAAGGAGTTGCATTAGGGTTGTTGGCCATTGCCATCTTTTCCTTTAGGCGGTAGTGGAGAAGAGCTCGGGCAATAGTTATCTGCTCCTGCTCATCGTTGTTTGTCTGCTCATTTGATGAGTTTGCTGACACCTTTGCCACTGCAATGTCGTGAAGTGATATTAGAAAATTTTTGCAGTGTAAAGTAATTGCACAAACTCCATCATATAGCATATATAAGAGTTGATTCAAATAGTGCCTACTGAAATCCAGTGGCCAGCTAGAGATGGATCCATTGGCAAACACCATTTTAATAAAACTTATAATTCATCTCTACATGCACTTCTATGATTTGAGTAGAACCAAAACTTAATAAAATTAATTGATAAAACACCCTTTTATTTTCTTTTTGATCAGGAGAAAAGTAGACTACTTGTGCAAACCAACCGTAAATTGCTGGGCAACCAGAATAAATCAATTAGTTATAACTTACTGGAGGGCTTCAAGTTTATATATATACTCAACTTTGCCTGGAATTCCATTGAACTAATACTATCATTTTAAGTGGAGTTCCATCCCCTTGTGGTCTTCACCAAAATTTACCATAATAGGAAGGAGAGCCTCGCGCAATAGTAAAGTTGTTACCGTATGACCTTGAGGTCATGGGTTTGAGTAACGAAAGCAACCTATTGCAAATCAGGATAAGTCTACATACAATAGACCCTTCTCCGGAACCTCACATTATGAGAGCTTCGTGCACCAAGCTACTCTTTTAGGAATGGACATCATTTATCGAACTAGACTATTCATAATTGGAGACCTAAAGTGAAGGTATGAAATGATAACAGTGTCACTGTGGGTTGCAGACGTGAATCTTACACATTTGAGCCACTGTGCAAGGAAAAGAAGGCAATGAAAGAGGTAGATTCACTCCAATATCGTCAGCTTCAAATATACTGAACGTTTTCTAATAAATAAACCTAATGAATATTCTTGCCTAAAAATTAAGAAGCCTTTTTTGAAACAGCTACAGACTGGTTTCTTTAGCAGGCTAAACCAGGAACCCGCAAGAAAGTGTTTGAACCTTTTTAGTTCTTGCTTTGCCCCAAATTTTTTTTAGTCCAAAGG
>JAGFNQ010002536.1:684311-750730 GCA_024364735.1 Boesenbergia rotunda
TGTTTTTAAATTTCAATTCTTTTCATCAAATTTTGAATTGACCATTGATAATTGGCTAGCTGATACAGATGCTGATATGAAAAATAAATTTTGTATTTTTGTTTTGGTAGAAAAATCACCTATGAGGCAAATTTTTAAGTTCACCTAGATATTAAAATAAATAAGAAATATACAATCAAAACCAAATTAAAAATACCTTAAAATAGTATTAAAGCCAAAATTTTAAGGTGATTTAAATCATCTTTAAAATAAAATCAATAAAATAATATTCTTTAAAAAAATTAAATAATTTTTTTAAAAAAAATTAAATAAAATTCTTAAAGCCACCTGACGTATTGTTTTTCATTGGATAAACTTCCTACCTTATATACCTTAGATTTAATTAAAGTTCATCTATCATTAACAACTCATTAATATTAATGAATAAGATTATTAGATTTGCACATTTAATCCACATCCCTTTAATTCAAACCTTTAAATACAATCAAGCATTAGATCATTTAATTATAATTTAGTTCCATAATAACAATTAATTATGTGTTAATCAAGTATAAGACAATCTTATGAAGATTAAGCTCACACATGCATGTGGCCTTAATTCTATACATCTTTCGAAAAAAATTGATAGTTTGTGGCTAATAATAATTTTTTTTTAAAAAAAAATCAAGAGCGGTGATCCAAAGATATATCGCCACGTGGAAATGTGGGTGTTGGTCTCAGAACCATGGCAGTTAAGTTAGTTGCCAAATTGCTCCTCGCCAGACGCCAAGTGGACTGGAGAAGTACTCACGAATAAATTTTAATGAATAATTAAATAAGTCCTAGAAACGTCATAATTAACTTAGTTCTTCACAAAGAACAATTATAAACAAAAACAGTTATTAAAGCTGCTGTTTATATAACAAATTATATACGTTAACACTGAACTAGCTAGTTAGCTAGCTAGCATTATTAACCAAAACAATATTCAAATCTATTGCATGCAAACAATATTATTCCTCAGGCCCAAACAAAGTAATTAAAGAACTACTCCATGCTTAATTAAATATGTATGCAGAATTCTCTCTTTACTATTAATTGCTACTTAATTATGGCCAGTTGGAGGACAGCTTCCTGGAATCGGTGTTGATCCACCGGTGCAGCTAGATCCCGGAGGGGTGACCGGGCCCTGCGACAGTACCTGGAAGATGAACCCCTTCCTCATCTTCTCCGTCGTCCCCAGCAGCAGCCTCGCAGCACAGACAGGCTGAGAACTCATCAGCACACAGCTCACCAACAGCATCACTGCAACAAACAGCACCACCCTTCTGCTCGCTGAAGAACAAGGCATGGCTGGGCTGGCTATTTATATATATTAATCCAACTGCCTTAATTCTATCTATCTTCTTCTGCTACTACAAGGAGGGGAGGCAGAAGGCATGAATATTTATAGATACTCCATGAAGGAGGGAGGAGCTCGATCGTCAATATCTTGAGCAGGACTTGGAACGAGTAAAAGCTTTGCCTGCCCTTCAAACAAGCTAGCTATACTGCATGCATGCTTGGTCTCAGCATGCATTAGCTAGCTAGTTACTTACATGCAAGAGGCAGAACCGTGTTGTGGGGTTTCTTTTTTTCTTTTTCTTGGAGAAGAATGAAAGAATTCGCGTTCGAGGGTCGTCGATGCATGTAATTTATTTATTCGTGTGGTCTCATTTTTGAATTGTATTTCGACGTGTGACTGGTTAATGAAAGATGAGGACTTTGGTCAGCAGAACCCATTCCATGCGTCTCGTGGAGGAGTTTCATGGCAGCTATACGTATTCCACTGGAGAAGTTGATAACGTCATAATCAATTGTTTTTTTTTAATTCCAAATGAATACCGTATCGTAAATGCAAAAGAGAAAATTAAAAATGTTTTTTTTAATCATCACTATCTCCCCCTCAATTCACTATCACGTATCCAACTACTTTACAATTTCCCAAAACGCGGAATAATGATGTAATAATTAAGACTTCAAATAAATAACCAAGAGATATAATTAAGGTTCGAATCTTATATACGACAATTTCCCTTTTTTTATGGTTTATGAAAAGTTTTTGTAGGATCAGGTTAAT
Source organism: Boesenbergia rotunda (assembly GCA_024364735.1). Lineage (NCBI taxonomy): Eukaryota > Viridiplantae > Streptophyta > Magnoliopsida > Zingiberales > Zingiberaceae > Boesenbergia > Boesenbergia rotunda. The sequence continues at coordinate 686,410 of JAGFNQ010002536.1, forward strand.
TACTTTCAAGATTAGTTGATTAAAAAAATCAAATATCTGAATTAAAAAACTATATACAATTTTCGGAGAATAAATAAATTAAACCATGAATCATATTCTACCAACGTATATCTTAATAATCTTTAGCAACCTCATATGAAATGGAGTTAGGGACTCGATGTAACCACTAATAAGCTCTAACTCAATGAAAAAAAATATCGGCCACGAAACATGTCAAGTATCTTAAATTTTAGATAAACTTTCAATATATTATTGAACTTACATTTTGCCATTAAGTTTGGAGAACTTGACTCTACAGTCAATAAGAATGTCAAATGATTGATAGTCTTTTATAAAATAAAACACCAGCATATTAGGAAGACTTTGCAATTAGAATGGATCAAATATAAAATTGACACAAAGTTGTTTTTAAAATTTTTACTTTTTATTTTCATTTTTTAATAAAAAAAGGGAAATATGATTATAAAAATTAAAATAAATATAATTATATTATATTTTTGTTTCTTCAAGTCAAAAAAATTCCTCTTTTTTATACATAGATCGTCTATTCTGCATTAGATAAAAAAAAGTACCCATGTCAAAATGTTATAAGATTTTATTTGCATATCTTATTATAATTATTTTTTATTTATATATTTATTTAAAAATCTAGATCTTTTACTAACCAATTATCTATTGATTTGATAAAACTCAAAATTAAATTACGTTAATATCCTTTTTTCTTTTCACACTTAAAAAATCAAAACTTATTAGTAATTTCAACTTCTAAGCCTTCAAATTCTAAAAATTTAGAAAATAAAATCATAAATCTTAAAAATAAAAATTCAAAAGATAAATATATAATTACAAATCTTTAAAAAATTTAAATCTTAATCCAAAATTAAAATTTAGAAAATAATTTTTCAATTTCAAAAAAAGATAATTTCAAATTTTAATTTAAAATTATATTTTAAAAATTCTAAAATTTTAAATTTTAAATTTTAACTAAATAAATTCTCATTATAAATTGACATAAAATTTATGTGTATTTATGTATTATATTACACATGCGTGATCACTAGTCCCTTTTTAGAATCAAAGACATCACATTATTAGTTAATTTCACTTTAATACTAACATAAGATGACATCGTTTCAATATTGGTCATTTCAAATTCTATAATTTCAAATTCTATAATCATGCTTTTTAATTTGAAATATCGATAACGTTTGTTTTAATCCATACAAAGACTTCTTCAACTTCATAACTGTATACCAATTTTTAGGATCGAAAACATTTAAATGTCTCTTTAATGGTATGATATTGTCCATTTTGGGGCCTAAACCCTCATTATTTTATTTTTAGGTTTTATCCAAAAAATTCATATCAATCAAGATATTTTCTCTAATAAGCCTTTAATGTTTCCAATATGTTTTCAACGTGAAACTTTGTTTATAACTTTGCAACCCAATTACAATCCTTCCTCAAACGATGGACCACAGACCCCTTCTTAAGCAGAAAATCTATTCGTTTGATGGTCAGTTGATCCACAAGGTCTTCCTACCCCTCTATCCAACTAACCTATTAGGACTTCCTTGTCCCTCAGTCTAACTGACTTATTAGGTCTTCCTTGCCTAGCCGCAACTTGAGTTTCTTTGTCAGGATGTCCACCAGGATTTCTTGTCTAGTGTCTGATCCTTTTGATTTTGACATAATAGTCCCCACTTCCTTTGTTCGAAGTCAATATTCTACTCACTTGGCTTGATTTAATTTGACCATAGTTCCTATGCACAGTTAGCGGTTAGAGCTTCGAGCAGTCCGACTCTAAAACTGATTGACATCGTCCAGACCCTTTCCATGCATCTCGTGGAGGAGTTTCAAGAGTAGTTTGTAGAATCACGATTTATGTAAAATTAATTTGGGGTCAAAATCAGATCGGTCATGATCGAATTATAAAATTGTATGATCCTAACAAAAACCTTAAAATGAAAGAATATAAAATTCGGTTAACATACTAATAATAATATCACGTTTAACCTCAAGAATATTCCTTTGGTTACAAGATAATACAATTCAAAAGCCAACCCATTAAATAGTAGACATCCAAAAATTTGTCATTTTGAAAAAAAAAGATATGACAAAATTTTATTGGTAAAAAACTAATTCAAAATAATTAAATAGGTATTTAAATAATCTTAAAATCCTAACCTTAACTCTTTAAAAGATGAAAAAAAATAATAAAAAAGATTAAAAATCTTTCAGTCCTCTGAAAAGGATTTAAACAATATTTTTTAGGTTCCAACCTTATAGATCTTTGAACAAGTTTTGATTTGATATATTATAAGTCTCGTGATTCAATCTGAGTTAAAAGTTATGACCTCTTAAATTTTCCACTGATCATGTTATGATCCTCTTCGATCCTATCCAATCCTACCGATCGTGCTCTGATTTTGCTATGAAAATCAATTTTGCACAATCCAGGATCGATTTGTGTTTCAGGATCCTACGATCCAGGATCGTAATTTTACAAACACTAGTTTCGAGGCAACTATCCGTGCACTACAAAAGACATAGTTATTTAGGGACTAAATTTTACAAAAAAAAAAATTATCATCAATTAGTAATGAAATAATTTCGTCATAAATTAATAATAAAATTTTTTCCGTTGTCAAATTTGTTGCGGTTCAGTGATAAACATCAATATTCGTTGCTAATTTTGTGACGAATAATTAGTTCGTTGCCAATTGACGACGAATCTGAGCATTCATTGATGAATTTTAATTTTTTAAAATAAAAATAATATTTATGAAATACGATAAATTGACTTAAAGAATTCAGAATGACATTAACAAATTACTATATGTACATATTGATGATGGCATAAATAACTTCAAATAATAAATTTCATCTAATATATTGAGATCCATGATTATTTAATATCAAAATGATTTTAATATTTTCAAACTCTAAATTTTTTCACTAAATCATTGGATATATATAGTCCAATCAAATTGATTTAAAAGGTACAAATCAATTAGTCATCTATTATACTTTGTTACTCCATTAATTAAGTGTATTAATTAGTTCCAAACCGTTAACTAGTAATGAGAAAATTTTTTAGTCTTGTAAGTTATATTTTTCTAATTTTAATACTGTTATCTATATATTTACTTTCTTAATATATTAATTTGTATTGTTTTTAAATTTCAATTCTTTTCATCCAAAATTTAAATTGACCATTGATAATTGGCTAGCTGATACCACGATGTTGACATGAAAAATAAATTTTATATTTTTGTTTTGGTAGAAAAATCACCTATGTGACAAATTTTTAAGTCCACCTAGTTATTAAAATAAATAAGAAATATAAAATCAAAACCAAATTAAAAATACCTTAAAATAAAATCAAAACCAAATTTTTAAGGTGATTTAAATCATCTTAAAAATTAATTTTTTTTTAAAAATTAAATAATTTTTTTAAAAAAATTAAATAAAATTCTTAAAGCCACCTGACGTATTGTTTTTCATTGGATAAACTTCCTACCATATATACCTTAGATTTAATTAAAGTTCATCTATCATTAACAACTCATTAATATTAATGAAGAAGATTATTAGATTTGCACATTTAATCCACATCCCTTTAATTCAAACCTTTAAATACAATCAAGCATTAGATCATTTAATTATAATTTAGTTCCATAATAACAATTAATTATGTGTTAATCAAGTATAAGACAATCTTACGATGATTAAGCTCACACATGTGGGCTTAATTCTATACATCTTTCGAAAAAAATTTGATAGTTTGTGGCTAATAATAATATTTTTTTTTTAAAAAAAATCAAGAGCGGCGATCCGAAGATATATCGCCACGTGGAAAAGTGGGTGTTGGTCTCAGAACCATGGCAGTTAAGTTAGTTGCCAAATTGCTCCTCGCCAGATGCCAAGTGGACTGAAGAAGTACTCACGAATAAATTTTAATTAATAATTAAATAAGTCCTAGAAACGTCATAACTAACTTAGTTCTTCAAAAAGAACAATTATAAACAAAAACAGTTATTAAAGCTGCTGTTTATATAACAAATTACATACGTTAACACTGAACTAGCTAGTTAGCTAGCTAGCATTATTAACCAAAAGAATATTCAAATCTATTGCATGCAAACAATATTATTCCTCCGGCACAAACAAAGTAATTAAAGAACTACTCCATGCTTAATTATATTTTTATGCAGAATTCTCTCTTTACTATTGCTACTTAATTATGGCCAGTTGGAGGACAGCTTCCTGGAATCGGTGTTGATCCACCGGTGCAGCTAGATCCCGGAGGGGTGACCGGGCCCTGCGACAGTAGCTGGAAGATGAACCCCTTCCTCATCTCCGTCGTCCCCAGCAGCAGCCTCCCAGCACAGACAGGCTGAGAACTCATCAGCACACAGCTCACCAACAGCATCACTGCAACAAACAGCACCACCCTTCTGCTCGCTGAAGAACCAGACATGGCTATATATTCTTGATGCAGACTGCTTTCTCCTTAATTATGTATGTATTGTTGGATATCTTGGATATCTATTGTGAATGAAAAGGGAGGTGGTGGGATTTTAGTCCCACATTGGAAATTTCCATTCATATCTATGTTGAATGGAAAAGAGGTGGTAGGACTTTAGTCCCACATTGGAACTTTCCATTCAATGGAAAGTGAAGAGGAGAATAAAGGGACTCCCTTGTGAGTGGGGCTTTAGTCCCACATTGGAAGTTTTAAGGCAAAATGTTTGGTTTATATTGTATCACAAGCATGATAGTTGTGAACAAATGCTAGGGGAGAGACTCTCTCTCACGCATGGGTGCGCAGGGGGGAGTGCAAATCTAGGGCCCGGATTTGTACTGAACCAAGTGAACTTGTGTGCGTGCACGATCCGCGCACGTCGAATGTCCGACCGGCCGCCGGTCGGGGCAAAATTTGTCCAAGCAGATGAGTAAATGACGATTAATTCGTCATTACGAAATTCTCCTCCACTCGGCCGCTCGGTCTTCCACTCGGGAGCTCACTCGGCCACTCGGCAGTACCGCTCGGATCTCACTCGGCAGCATCGGATTTCAACTCGGGAGATCTAGAATTCGCTCGGGAGACTGCAGACTGAAGAAGAAGTAGCTCGGGCCACTCAACAGAGATAAGTTGAAATTAATTTAGTAATTTCAATTTTGTAAAAACTCGAAAATATCCTCCAACAATCTTGAAACAGAGTCGTTCTGTTGAGATGGCCACGGAACGTGTTGAAGTGAAACAGACTCATCACCAGGCCCCCTCCGCCCCGATCGGGAATGCCCCGATCAACCATGGGGAAAAGCCAGAAAAGTTCACTGGGCTGAACTTCAAGAGGTGGCAACAGAAGATGCTCTTCTATCTGACCACGCTCAACCTGGCTCGGTTCTTAACTGAGGACCCTCCCAAGCAAGCTGAGGCTGCTGAGGTGGAGGCATGGACTCATTCTGAGTACCTATTCCGAAACTACATCGTCAACTGCCTAGCCGACTCGCTGTATGCTGTGTACAACACGAAGAGAACGACCAAGGAGCTATGGGAGTCCTTGGACAAGAAGTATAAGTCAGAGGACGCTGGGGCCAAAAAGTTCATCGTGGGCCGATTCTTGGACTACAAGATGGTTGACTCTAAGACTGTGATCAGCCAAGTCCAGGAGCTTCAGGTGATCCTACATGAGATCCACTCAGAAGGTATGGTTCTGAGTGAAACCTTCCAAGTAGCAGCCATCATTGAGAAGCTGCCCCCGACTGGAAGGATTTCAAGAACTACCTGAAGCACAAGCGGAAGGAGATGAACGTGGAGGAACTTGTTGTGAGACTTCGCATCGAAGAAGACAACAAGGGTTCAGAGAGAAAGATGTTCTCTCAGGCTATTGTGAAAGCCAACGTGGTCGAGCACGGACAAAGCTCGAAATGGAAGAATTCTAAATCTTCCAAGCTGGGACCCAAAGGAGGCATCGCCAAGAAGTTCTCTGGGAAGTGCTACAACTGTGGCAAAGTGGATCACAAGTCTTCGGAATGCAAGAAACCGAAGAAGAAGCAAGAGGTCAACTTGAACGAGGGACCAGAAATGGAAGACCTCTGTGCCGTGGTCTCTGAACTGAACCTGGTGGGTTCAAACCCGCGGCAATGGTGGATCGATACTGGAGCCACCAAACATGTATGCTGTAATAAGGAGCTGCTCCACAACTTTGAAGAAGAGTAATGATTGGGAGAGTGAATTTGGGAGAGTGAATGGGAGAGTGAATGACGTGTAGCTAATGTGTACATGTTCGATCGCCGATCGGACACCACCGATGACCTCTGATTGCCGTCCCGAATCAAACTATGTCTTGGGGGCTGGTGAACCCGGCAGGATCGCCGGTAATTGAGATCTCGCCGGATTGACGGTGAATGCGACGAGATCATAATTGCGGCAATTCCCGATGAGTTCACCGATCTTCTTAGGACATAGTTTGATTCGGGACGGCGATCAGAGGCCATCGGTAGTGTCCGATCGGCGATCGGACGTGTATACAATAACTGTCACGTCATTCACTCTCCCAAATTCACTCTCCCTATCATTACTCTTTGAAGAAATTAGTGGAGAGAAGCTGTTCATGGGGAACTCGGCAACCTCGGACATCATGGGCCAAGGGAAGGTGGTGCTGAAGATGACCTCGGGCAAGGACCTGACTCTCATCAATGTGCTGTATGTTCCGGAGATTCGAAAGAATCAAGTGTCCGGATCACTGTTAAGCAAGCATGGCTTTCGCATTGTATTTGAGTCTGACAGAGTAGTTCTGTTGAAGAAGGGAATGTTTGTAGGAAAGGGCTATGTATCTGATGGGCTGTTTAAGCTCAATGTAATGACCATTAGGCCTAAGATAAATAAAGGTGAAAGCTCTTCCGTTTATATGCTTGAGTCTTCTTGTTTGTGGCATAGTAGACTAGGACATGTGAACTACGATGTGATTCGCAGATTAATAAACATGCAAAGCATACCTACATTCCACCTTGACCCGAAACACAAGTGTGAGACTTGTGTTGAAGCAAAGTTGACAAGGTCATCCTTTCAACACGTTGAAAGAAGTACCGAACCACTCGGCCTAATTCACACCGACGTATGTGACCTTAAAGGCACACCGACACGTGGTGGGAATAAGTACTTCATAACTTTTGTTGATGATAACACAAAATACTGTTTTGTGTATCTTCTCAAAAGCAAGGATGAAGCTATAGAGAAATTCGTTCTCTATAAGAATGAGGTTGAAAACCAACTTAATAAGAGAATTAAGGTGATTCGAAGTGACCGAGGTGGTGAATACGTGTCACCATTCGTTGAGTTGTGTACTGAACATGGGATCAGACATGAAACAACAGCTCCTTATACCCCTCAGCAGAATGAGATTGCTGAGCGAAAGAATCGAACTCTTAAGGAGATGATGAATGCTCTTTTATTGAGCTCTGGACTGCCAGACTCCATGTGGGGGGAAGCTATGTTAACGGCTAACTACCTTTTGAATAAAGTCCCCCGGAAGAAAATAGATAAGAGCCCTTATGAGTTATGGAATGGAAGACAACCATCCTACAAATACTTGCGAGTGTGGGGGTGTCTTGCCAAAGTTTTGGTGCCGTATCGTAAATGCAAAGAGAAAATTAAAAATGTTTTTTTCTTGTCATCAGTACTATCTCCCCCACAATTCATTATCACGTATCCAACTACTTTACAATTTCCCAAAACGCGGAATAATGATGTAATAGTTAAGTCTTCAAATAAATAACTAAGAGATACAATTAAGGTTCGAATCTTATATACGACATATTTTAGGTTGAGTATGTACTTTTTGATTTTTCTGAATGGCTTATGGAAAATTTTTGTAGGACCAGGCCAATTACTTTTAAGATTAGTTGATTCAAAAAATTAAATATCTGAATTAAAAAACCCTTATACAATTTTCGAAGAATAAATAAATTAAACTTGTCACGCTCCCAGAGGCACTTGCTAATTATTCAAAAATAAGGCAGCATCTCCCCTGTACGACGGACAAGTTGAGATTAATAATACATAATCTCACAACATAAAAGATGACTCAACCATCATAACCGAAAATAAAGACACAAACACGCAGTTTATATCAATATAAATGATAAAAATAAACTAAACTTAAACACTAGAAAACCGTTATTGTCTTTTAGCAAAATAGAGCTAACGGAAATCCGAGATACAACGAACTCCAACAGGAGTCCAAAAATGAATCTATCTCTACTATGACAATACCGAACTAATAAATATATATCCAGTCTAGTTTATAAAAATGCGGAAACAACGAAAATGTAGAAATAAAGTAATGTGATATTAATATATGGAAACAAACTCAACAACATGGGACTGGCAACTGGATCCTCTCCTGGCTCTAAGTGATGCAACTACCTGCTACCTAAAACAAAAATAGGAAGCAGGGGTGGTGAGTCTGGGCGGACTCAGCGGGTATATGAATAGACAATATCATGACATCAAAGGGTATAAGAAACAATAGAATACAACAATGTACAGTCTTTAGGAAAATAGAGAAACTCAAAACATGTATAAAACAACGTAAAATACCTACGACATAGCATAGTATCAAACAAACATGCATGTCAACTAAATGCAGTAACCATTGCTCATAAAAATGCAACAACCACAAGAAAATGCATAAATGCAATAGATGCATATGATGCAATGACATGTATCACCCCTGACGTCAATCAAGCCGCCAACACATCACATCTGTGTGACCGAGTGGGTAGGGCTGTGACAACTGTATGCACTCCAACGAATACCACAGATAATGTAGTTGAGTGGACAGACTGCTGGGGACACAACTACTCCAAAACCCCAATATATAGGGGGAGTTATCAACAACTTTGATATCCCCCGGAAACAACGATGAGGGTGTCAACTGTTTGCCTACAACTCTAACACCCACTGTACATGAGTGGTCGAGTGTGACGTAACAGGATGGTTGCTCCCACTCTAGCAACTACCACAACAAGTGGTTGAGTGGCAAAACAACTAAATGACTGACGATGACTTAACCACATGCAAGCCCAACAGTCGTCAGTATGCAACGGTGCAGGTATGGTGCATGATACAAATGCACAAACAACCGAATGACAACGATGCAACGATATAAACAACAAGTATCAGAAACCAACCAGAAACCAACAAATATGCAACTAAACTACTAGGTATGGTGTCTCTAAGTCAACCATCCTAGTGGTGTTTAATGAACAACTAAGTACTCGCGTAGGAGCGGTACTTTACAGAATGAAAAATTAACGAGAGACTGTACGGATATAAATTTTCAATTTAAACTCGAAGGTCAAACAAGAATGGTATCAATAGGCGATATAAAATAACAACAACAAGGAATAATGTCAAGCAGACCTATTTAGACATAACGAGTGATTCATAAAAGATAAACGATCTACTAGAGTGCAAAGGAGAAGTACCCGCCTTTTATGTAGAAGTTCGTAAACGAGAAAAACCTCCCACGATCGACGACGTGAGTCCATGGTCAAGGTCCTGTATCAAGGACATAGTTTAGATATTTATACAAAAACAATTATCAAAAACTAGCTACTAAACATAATCATGATCTAACCCTAATTGCTTCAATCATTAAATAATTTGAATTAATGATTATCTCCAATTAATCCAAATTCTCAATCAACTTGGGGTTAGCTAGAGAATCCACCATAATCAATTTAGTGATTGGATAAATTAATCTCAATTAACTCATCCTAACCTTAATTAATGAATCCATAAACCTTACAGACATCTGCTTATAAAATACTCATCTTTCAGTAAATTATAACCAACTACAACTAAAAGCATAACACTTTTATCCTAAGTCTCACCTACATTTGCCTTCATAGTTTAATGCCAGAATTTACAACTTATGCAATCATGTCTCGTGCTACTTATACAATCCAGCATACTGCTTGACCTAGATCCTACTTCACAATCTACTACTTCAAAAACCCAATAGCTAATCTACTCTTCAAGAGCAGAAGATCGCTTCCCTTGAAGCCAAATTCTAAATAATAAGCTTTGAAACTGAATTCCTATACAGCATGCAATCTACAAATTGAACCACCAAAAATATAATGGCGATCCAAAAACTTAATTACGAATCATCCCAAGGCAACAAAAATCATAAACAAGTTCTTTAGCTGCCACTACTCGCATATTCAACTCCAGCAAGGGCTCACGACAGAAAATCCTAAACGAGTCTACCAAGCCACATCAACATCAACACAAGAACCCTAACAGATTCATCCACGAATTGATCTGCCTTCAATACCTCACATCAACACAAACTCATTCAAACTAGAAACCAGAATTGAATTCATAAGTGGGGATCAAGGGAATCGAAAGCAAACAACCAACCCAAACACTTACCATGATATCCCTCCAATTCTAGCGACTCGGCACAAGAGGATGAAGATCGCCGACGTCGATCGAGTGAGGAGGAGGAATCCCAGTGGCTTCACTCCCGGTGGCGTCGCTCGCTCGAACAAAGGCTACGACGTCGAGCGGTGGTCAGCACAGAGGCAGGCAAAGGCGGCGTGAGCCGCGACGTCGGATAGGATTCCACGCGAGGGCAACAATGCGACTAAGTGGGCGCCGGATCACTCGAAGGAGAAGAGGAAGGAGAAGGAGGAAAAAAAGGGTACGACATTCGGCGTCGCTGGGGCACTGGCTCGATGCGGCGTCGAGGCAGAGGCGATCGGGGAGAGGAATGAATTGAGGGAGGGCTGTGTTTGGTACGCTTATTTTCCATTTTAATTTTCCGTAGAAAATGCGATTTTCTGAAAAACGTGTTTGGTTTATATTTTTCATTCTTATTTTCCAGAAAACGATATAGTGTTTTCTAGAAAACTAGAGAACGAAATAAAGTCATTTTCCAGAAAATGAGAAAATGTGATTTTCTAGAAAATGAAAATAGAAAATGGAGTAAACCAAACGCCCCCTTAGGGTTTTATTTATTTTTGGCAATTTTGCAAAAAGGTCCCTCTAGTTTGGTTAATCCAAACAAGACCCCTAAGTTTCGAATTTTGCCCTTTCGACCCCTTAAAATTCGGTATTTAACAAAACCATGAATCATACTCTACTAACGTATATCTTAATATTCTTTAGCAACCTTATATGAAAATAGAAAATGGAGCTCACTCGGCCGCTCGGTCTTCCACTCGGGAGCTCACTCGGCCACTCGGCAGTACCGCTCGGATCTCACTCGGTAGCTTCGGATTTCAACTCGGGAGCTCTAGCTATACTGCATGCATGCGATTTTCAACTGTTGATCAGGAAGATCTTGAGCAGGACTTGGAACGAGTAAAAGATTTGCCTGCCTGCCCTTCAAACAAGCTAGCTATACTGCATGCATGCTTGGTCTCAGCATGCATTAGCTAGCTAGTTAGTTACATGCAAGAGGCAGAACCGTGTTGTGGGGTTTCTTTTTTCTTTTTTCTTGGAGAAGAATGAAAGAATTCGCGTTCGAGGGTCGTCGATGCATGTAATTTATTTATTCGTGTGGTCAGCTGGTCTCATTGTTGAATTGTATTTCGGCGTGACTGGTTAATAAAAGATGAGGACTTTGGTCAGCATAACCCATTCGATGCGTCTCGTGGAGGAGTTTCATGGCAGCTATACGTATTCTACTTGAGAAGTTGATAACGTCATAATCAATTGCTTTTTTTTAAACTCCAAATGAATACCGTATTCTTTAACTTTTTTTTAAGAAAAAAAGTTAAATATCTTCTTCGCTATATTCCTCCTCTAAATTGTTACACTCCTATTCTATCCCCAAATATTATATCTTCTTCCCTCTTCAAGAACTTCATTATATTCAATACTTAGAAATTTATGCGTCTGCATACCTTTTGAATTTATGCACATTTTTTTACATGTTCTCTCGCATTCATAATACTTGTATCATTCATCTTTAAGAATTCATGACACCGAGTAAGATAGCTATTATCCCGCGGGTTGACTAGAAAGAGGGTTTGCGGAGAAGACAAGAAAAAATAACTGTTATCTTCCAAATCTTTTTCTTTAAAAAATTATTTAGTAACCAAATAAATTCCTCGAACAGCTAATCAGATGTTTATATAAACTCTAAACCTTAAGATCTAAATAAAAGAAAGAATACTAATTTATAAATTATAATTCCTAACTTAGAAAGAAATTCTAATAAAGTAGAAAAAATTATTAACAGACTTATAATCCTAAAATTCATAAATAGACTCAAAATCTAAAAAATTTAAAAAATAGAAATTATCAAAAGTACATAAAATGCCAAAAAAATAAAAAAATTACAAAAAGAAATAATTTACTAAAACTAATAAAAACAATCCAACGAATTCTCCTACATCAGTCGTCCCGAGTTAAAAAAAAAATTTGTCCTCAAGTTCAGAGTAATATCAGGTGGTAGCCTAGGAGGAAGATTATCTTGTATCAACTTGGTAAAATCTATTGCCAACATTTAGACTTTGGGAATTGATGTCAGGTAGGATAGTAATTATTTTATGGGCTGGTGAGAATGACAGTTTGAGGAGAAGACAAGAAGAGATAATCGTCATCCTCAAGATTTTTCTAATAAAAAAGAAATTTTATTTAATATTCGAGGATTATCCCATACCTAAATACATGTTTATATAGACTCTAATCTTAAGACACAAAAAGAAATCCTAATATATAAAATATAATTTCTATCATATAAAGAAAAGAAAGACATTCTAAAAAACAAAAGACTCATAGTCATAAAATCTTGAAATCTAAAAAAGACAAAAGACAAATTATCAAAAAATATTCTAAATACCAAAAATATCAAAAAGATAAAACTTACAAAAAATAATTTAAAAAATCTACATATCTTCCTGATCCAGGCGAGCGGTTTTTTATCGGGGTTGGGAGCTCGGTCGGAGATTACCCGGTTCAACCCGGCTCGAGGCGAGTAGAGGCCGAGTCCGGCGGAAGTTCCGGGCGAAGTCAAACTCACCCGGGGTCGTCCACCCAGGGTCCAAAGCTCAGGCCGAACTCTCGGGGCCGAGCCCTCGAGGCTGAGCTCCCGAGGCCGAGCTCACGAGGCCGAGCTCACGAGGCCGAGCTTTCAAGGCCGAGCTCTCGGGGCCGAGCCCTCGAGGCTGAGCTCCCAAGGCCGAGCTCACGAGGCTGAGCTCCCGAGGCCGAGCTCTCGGAGCCGAACCCTCGAGGCTGAGCTCCCGAGGTCGGGCAATCGAGGCCGAGCTCACGAGGCTGAGCTCCCGAGGCCGAGCTCTCGGGGCCGAGCCCTCGAGGCTGAGCTCCCGAGCTGGGCAATTGAGGCCGAGCTCACGAGGCCGAGCCCTCGAGGTCGAGCTCTCGGGGCCGAGCCCTCGAGGCTGAGCCCCCGAGGTCGAGCAATCTAGGCCGAGCTCACGAGGCCGAGCTCCCGAGGCCGAGCTCTCGGGGCCGAGCCCTCGAGGCTGAGCTCCTGAGGCTGGGCAATTGAGGCCGAGCCCTCGAGGTCGAGCTCTCGGGGCCGAGCTCTCGGGGCCTAGCCCTCGAGGCTGAGCTCCCGAGGTCGAGCAATCGAGGCCGAGCTCTCTGTCGGAACTCTCCGTTAAGAGATATCGTCATCACCTGACGTGGCCGTCTAGCCTTAATTAGGATTAGGAAGAGCAGGATCACAGACTGTCAGTCGGCTGTGTCAGTCTCACCCCGCCGTTAAGACGTCCAATTGATTAGCCTAATCCCTGACTAATCCTTAACGAGATGTGACAGTTCGCACGTGGGAAGACCCTATATAAACCCTATTTGGTCTTCGGAAAAGGGGATCGCTGCCACTTTGCAACCACTCCACTACGTTGAGAGCTCTGTTTCGGTCCGACCTCCCAAGCTACAGCAGACCAGGTCGGTTCGGTTAGACCGAGTCATCTGAGGGAGAACCGATCTTCGCTTGTCGACAGGATCACTATCTGTATCAAACATTCCAGGTCAAAAGAACTTATCCTCGAACTTAAAAAGGTAGTAGCTCAGGAGGAAGATCATTTGATACTAATTTGACGATTTTTTATTGTGCATAGATGCATGCTAGTCATAAAGTAACATATTTAGCTATTGAAAATATGTAGTAAATGCTCCTATTATCTCTAGAGTAAGGTCCATCATTCTTTCCTTATGTTTGAATTTGACCTTGCACTTATCGCACCTTATCTTGGACAACAAGTTGCCACCAAAAGTTTGTTGTACTTGTGTTGTTTCCTCTGCCAACACACTTTCTGGTTTTGCTCCTGCTTCTTTTAAGCATTCAGAGTGTGCATACCTTAAAAATTCATGGGCATCTTGCTGTTGCTGAAGACTACAATTCTTTCCCATATCGTGTAAATGGGAGAGTACTCACAGAGAAGAATACTGGGAAAAGAAACTCCAAACCCTAAATCATAAACTAAACCCTAAACTAAAAAAGCAAAAAAGACTAGATTACTCTAAAAGCTTATATACAATTTAACACACTCCACCTTCACGGTACAGAGTGGGATGTGACCAACGGGGATGCCAGAAGTAGCGGAAAAACTACTCCTATAGTGAGGATTATAAACTTGATAGCCCAAATGGGAGTCCTGATGCTAAAGATATATAAATCCAACAAAAATAAAAAAAATGGTTTATATACGGGCAAAAAGCCGATTCGCTCGCCCCAGCGCAAAAGAAATAGTTTATATAGTTTCAATGGTAGCCAGTCCGATAAGGAGGGCTGGCAACATCATGTTCTCTAAATTGTTGTTTTATGGATTGTGCTATACTCCCCTACACTAGAAGACTGACACTGTTCATTCTCTGTGAGTATTAATGCATGGAGGTACCCTGACTCATAAATTTCTCCTTTCCGCCTTTTGTATCGGTATTTGTTTGTAAAAGTAGTTTTGGATTTTATTTGTTCACTATTAATGAGCTTAACTTGATAAAATTGGTTCGATTCTTTTGGTTCTTATGTAAAATGTAAATCATTTTGTTCAAAATTTGCCCCGGTGTTTAAATAGTTCTGCAATTTTGAATTTGATTTGATTTGATTTTTTTCTTTTTTATTGCATAAATTTATTATGTAATAACTGATCATCATTTCTTATCAAATTTACCTATATTATCTTTAGGAGCTCAAATTTTAATATAGTTAATATTTTGTATTATCATAGCCAAAGAGTAATTAATTGAACATATCACAAATCTATATGTTA
Source organism: Boesenbergia rotunda (assembly GCA_024364735.1). Taxonomy (NCBI): domain Eukaryota; kingdom Viridiplantae; phylum Streptophyta; class Magnoliopsida; order Zingiberales; family Zingiberaceae; genus Boesenbergia; species Boesenbergia rotunda. The sequence continues at coordinate 701,680 of JAGFNQ010002536.1, forward strand.
TCAATATCTGCATGTCAAATTTGGATTGAACTTCTTTCAACTACACAAACTACGGCTACATTGTCAGCATCCATTCCTAAGACACATGAACATCCAATTAAAATTGAATCAATCGAAGTTTGTCATTAAAATCAAACAAATCCAAATGATATAAAATTGTTTAATTTGATAAACGATTTAATTAATTGAATTTTCTGCAGTTGATTGCTTTTTCACCAATAGTCAATTTTTTGTGGACAATCTATTGCTCTATTTGACTATTGAACTTACTATGTTTGATTTGTGGACGTCAGTAATTGACTATGCCACTCAATTACTAAATTTACTGTCCAATTTATCAATCCAATTGTTGATGGATCAGTCAACCGATTTAATGAGTCATGACTTTGCGATTACATTATAGGTTCAGGAATTTTTAAATATACTTTTTTATCATAGATCTGAACGAACGGATAGAAGTCGGAGTAATTGTACCCTTCATTTACTTAGAGTGGCCTGGAATTTTTAAATATACTTTTTTATCACAGATTTGAACCAACAGATAGAAGTCCGAGTAATTCTACCCTTCATTCGGCTAGAGTGGCCGGCCTGAATCCATGAATATTTTCCATCAACCACCGAGTAAATCTGTCACGCTTCGAGGAGCTGCCCGTCCGATACTGACTGGACTATTGCTCCCTCGATCCGACGGACAATTTGGAAAACATAACCTTTACAACTACCTCGAACTCTTGTACCGCAGCCTATAGGGCTAGAACAAGCTTCTGAATAAAAAGAAAACGAAAACAACGACAAAAACCTACCATACAATATGTAAATTTTATAAACTAGTTTAGGCTACTTCTCGCCAAGTGAACTGAAGAAATGCTGACGAATAAATTTTAATGAATAATTAAATAAGTCCTAGAAACGTCATAATTAACTTAATTAGTTCTTTACAAAGAACAATTGTAAACCAAAAAAAAAAGTTATTAAAGTTGCTGTTTATATAGCAAATTATATAACACCGAACTAGCTAGCTAGCTAGCTTTATTAACCAAAAGAAAATTCAAATCTATTACATGCAAACAATATTTTTCCTCCGGCCCAAACAAAAATATTAATTAGAGAATAACAAAAGAAGAACTCTCCATGCATACATGCAATGCTTATCTATGAATGCACGATTATCTCTTTACCATTGCTACTTAATTATGGTCGAGTTGGAGGGCAGCTTCCGCCAACTTTTGATGATCCACCGGTGCAGCCAGATCCCGGAGGGGTGACCGGGCCCTGCGGCAGGACCTGGAAGATGAACCCCTTCCTCATCTCCGTCGACGTCCCCAGTGTTGGATACGATTTTGCAAAGTAAAATTTTGGTGTCATCGATCGTTGAAAGTCAAGTTTGACTTCAAAATCGAAATCTACGTTTAGCGTAGATAAATCTGGACTAGTTTTTTGTTCAAAACCGATTAAAGGTAAATGAGAAATTAATTGTTCAAAGATACGCTCAAATAAACATTAAGGAAAAAGATAGAGTTTTTTGGTCCCACATTGCTAACCGGCGAAAGCTGATGTTTCCTTATATATGTTCTTGTGCTAATGTTGTTAATACAAAAACACAAGAGGTCTCTACCCTTGGGCGAGCAGGTCCCGCCACCCGCGCAATGGGCATTTTGTTGGCGCACTTTGCACTTGTGCATCATCGCGAGGAGCTTTTATTTATGCTCCACGTGGCGATAACGTGGCGTGATCAGGTGACGCCACGTGACATGTCGGTGTGACGTGTCGTGATCAGGTGGCGCCACGTGGCATGTCGGTGACGAGGCAGTGCCTATGTGGCACGTGACTGTGTAGAGAACGATGACTGGATTGGACGAACAGATGGTGGCCGTCGGATCAAAGATCTGGACAGATCGCAGGATGATGCGATCTGGAGCGTCGGATCAAAGATCTGGACAGATCGCAGGTAGGTGCGATCTGGAGCGTCGGATTCAAATCTGACTGTGAAGAAGGAGGATGCATCTGAGGTGTCGGATTAACTGATCTAATCTGACGGTCGAGATCAAGATGGGATCTAAAGAGTTATTACTCTTCAGATCAATGGACGAGATTAAATGACCTTTAAAGGGTTATACCCTTTCGTAATGAACGATCCAGATCTGTTCGAACCAAAGGGTACATACCTCTTCACTCAGTATAAATAGATTCCTCCACTAGATCATTTCATTCATTCAAAACATTGCAATCTAAAGCATTTGCACTCATCCATCCTCTGCATCGAGAGTCCAAAAAGCCTGCGAAAAGGTTCGCCGGTCTCGGAATTTGAAGTGCTACTATTCCGAGACGACGTCGTTGTATCTTGGAATCGAATTGCTGCTATCCGTGAGCACCAGTAGCTGAGCAATATCGTTTTACGGAGATAGTGTCAAACACTAGCCTCGACGTAAACAATCAGTTTGCTTCCTCCGAAAGTGACCTCTCGGAAGATCCGACGGTCGTAAATCGACTAAGTCAAATACCGAGTAGATACAAGTGGAAATCAAAATTTCGACACCCAGCAGCAGCCTCCCAGCACAGACAGGCTGAGAACTCATCAGCCCAATGCTCACCAACAGCATCACTGCAACAAACAGCAGCACCCTTCTGCTCGCTGAAGAACAAGGCATGGCTATATATATTAATCCAACTGTTGCAGACTAACTGCTTTAATTCTATCTATCTTTTGCTACTATAATTGGAGCGGTGTTAGAAGGCATGAATCTTTATAGATACTCCATGAAGGAGGGAGGAGCTCGATCGTCAATATCTCGAGCAGGACTTGGAACGAGTAAAAGCATAGCCTTCATGTGTGCGAACATATCGGAGAGAGGCAGATCTACCGCGTTGTCGTCCGGTCTAAAGGTTTGAATTATTGTTTTAATTACGACTTAAAAAATTCGGAATGACATTACAAATTCCTATGTGACATAGATGACTTCAAATAATAAATTCCATCTAATATATTGGGATCCGTGATTATTTAATATCAAAATGATTTTAATATTTTCAAATTCTAAATTTTTTCACTAAGTCATTGGATATATATAGTCCAATCTAATTGCTTCAAAAGTTACAAATCAATTAGTCATCTATTATACTTTGTTACTCCATTAATTAACTGTATTAATTAGTTTCAAACCGTTAACTACTACTAGAACATGAGAAAATTTACTAGTACATGAGAAAATTATATTTTTAGTCTGGTAATTTATATTTTTTCTAATTTTAATCCTGTTATCTATATATTTACTTTTTTAATATATTAATTTGTATTGTTTTTAAATTTAATTCTTTTCATCCAAAATTTGAATTGACCATTGATAATTGGCTAGCTGATACGGCGATGTTGATATGAAAAATAAATTTTGTATTTTTGTTTTGGTAGAAAAATCACCTATGTGGCAAATTTTGAAGTCCAGCTAGTTATTAGAATAAATAAAACATATAAAAACAAAACCAAATTAAAAATACCTTAAAAATAAAATCAAAGCCAAATTTTTAAGGTGATTTAAATCATCTTAAATATAAAATCAATAAAATAAAATTCTTTAAAAAAAATTAAATAATTTTTTTTTAAAATTTAAATAAAATTCTTAAAGCCACCTGACATATTTATTTTTCATTGGATAAACTTCCTACCTTATATACCTTAGATTTAATTAAAGTTCATCTATCATTAATAACTCATTAATATTAATGAATAGCATTATTAGATTTACACATTTAATCCACATCCATTTAATTCGAACCTTTAAATACAATCAAGCATTAGATCATTTAATTATTATTTAGTTCCATAATAACAATTAATTATGTGTTAATCAAGTATAAGACCACCTTATCAAGATTAAGCTCACACATGTGGGCTTAATTCTATACATCTTTCGAAAAACATTGATAGTTTGTGGCTAATAATAATATTTTTTAAAAAAAATTAAGAGCGGTGATCCGAAGATATTTCGCCACGTGGAAATGAGGTGTTGGTCTCAGAACCATGGCAGTTAAGTTAGTTGCCAAATTACTCCTCGCCAGACGCCAAGTGGACTGAAGAAGTACTCACGAATAAATTTTAATTAATAATTAAATAAGCCCTAGAAACGTCATAACCAACTTTGTTCTTCACAAAGGACAATTATAAACAAAAACAGTTATTAAAGCTGCTGTTCATATAACAAATTATATACGTTAACACTGAACTAGCTAGTTAGCTAGCTAGCATTATTAACTAAAAGAATATTCAAATCTATTGCATGCAAACAATATTATTCCTCCGGCCCAAACAAAGTAATTAAAGAACTACTCCATGCTTAATTATATATGTATGCAGAATTCTCTCTTTACTATTGCTACTTAATTATGGCCAGTTGGAGGAGAACAGCTCCCTGGAATCGGTGTTGATCCACCGGTGCAGCTAGATCCCGAAGGGGGGACCTGGCCCTGCTGCAGAACCTGGAAGATGAACCCCTTCCCCATCTCCTCCGTCGTCCCCAGCAGCAGCCTCGCAGCACAGACAGGCTGAGAACTCATCAGCACACAGCTCACCAACAGCATCACTGCAACAAACAGCACCACCCTTCTGCTCGCTGAAGAACCAGACATGGCTATATATTCTTGTTGCAGACTGCTTCCTCCTTAATTTTGTATGTATAACTAAGGAGCTAGGGGAGGCAGAAGGCATGCCTATTTATAATGAATGAAGGCGATTTTCATCTGTTGATCAGGAAGATCTTGAGCAGGACTTGGAACGAGTAAAAGATTTGCCTGCCTGCCCTTCAAACAAGCTAGCTATACTGCATGCATGCTTGGTCTCAGCATGCATTAGCTAGCTAGTTAATTACATGCAAGAGGCAGAACCGTGTTGTGGGGTTTTTTTTTCTTGTTTCTTGGAGAAGAATGAAAGAATTCGCGTTCGAGGGTCGTCGATGTATGTAATTTATTTATTCGTGTGGTCTCATTTTTGAATTGTATTTCGAGGTGTGACTGGTTAATAAAAGATGAGGACTTTGGTCAGCAGAACCCATTCCATGCGTCTCGTGGAGGAGTTTCGTGGCAGCTATACGTATTCTACTTGAGAAGTTGATAACGTCATAATCAATTGCTTTTTTTTTAACTCCAAATGAATACCGTATCGTAAATGCAAAAGGGAAAATTAAAAATGTTTTTTTTATCATCACTATCTCCCCCTCAATTCACTATCACGTATCCAACTACTTTACAATTTCCCGAAACGCGGAATAATGATGTAATAGTTAAGTCTTCAAATAAATAACTAAGAGATATAATTAAGGTTTGAATCATATATACGACATATTTTACATATTTTAGGATGAGTCTTCATATGCGTTTTTGAATTTTTCTTGATGGCTTCATATTTTAGGATGAGTCTTCATATTTTACATATTTTAGGATGAGTCTTCATATGCGTTAGTTGATTCATAAAATTAAATATCTGAATTAAAAAACCTTGTATAATTTTCGAAGAATAAATAAATTAAACCATGAATCATATTCTACTAACGTATATCTTAATAATGTTTAGCAACCTCATATGAAATGGAGTTAGGGACTCGATGTAACCACTAATAAGCTCTAACTCCATGAAAAAAAAATATCGGCCATGAAGCATGTCAAGTATCTTAAATTTTAGATAAACTTAAATATATTATTGAACTGACTTTTTTGCCATTAAGTTTGGAGAACTTGACTCTACATTCAATAAGAATGTCAACTGATTGATAGTCTTTTATAAAATAAAAAACCAGCATATTAGAAAGACTTTGCAATTAGACTGGATCAAATATAAAATTGTCACAAAGTTGTTTTTTTAATTTTTACTTTTAATTTTCATTTTTTTAATATAAAAGGGAAATATGATTATAAAAATTAAAATAATTATAATTATATTATATTTTTGTTTCTTCAAGTCAAAAAAATTCCTCTTTTTTATACATAGATCGTCTATTCTGCATTAGATTAAAAAAAAACCCATGTCAAAATTTTATAAGATTTTAATTACATATCTTATTATTATTATTAATATTAATTAATTAATTAAAAATCTAGATCCTTTACTAACCCATTATATATTGATTTGATGAAGCTCAAATTAAATTGAGTTAATATCCTTTTTTTCTTTTTACACCGAAAAAAATCAAAATTTATTAGTAATTTCAACTTCTTAGCCTTTAAATTCTAAAAATTCAGAAAATAAAATTATAAATCTTAAAAACAAAATTCAAAAGACAAATATATAATTACAAATCTAAAAAAAATCAAATCTTAATCCTAAATTAAAATTAGAAAATAATTTTTAAATTTTGAAAAAAAAGATAATTCAAATTTTAATTTCAAATTATATTTTAAAAATTCTAAAATTAAAATTTTCAATTTTAACTAAATAAATTTTCATTATAAATTGAGATAAAATTTATGTGTATTTATGTATTATATTATACGTGTGGGTGATCGCTAGTCCCTTTTTAGAATCAAAGACATCACATTATTAGTTAATTTCACTTTAATACTAACATAATATGAGATCATTTCAATATTGGTCATTTCAAATTCTATAATCATGCTTTTTAATTTGAAATATCGGTAGTGCTTCTTTTAATCCATACAAAAACTTATTCAACTTCATAACTGTATACCAATTGTTAGGATCGAAGAAATTTAAATATCTCTTTAATGGTATGATATTGTCCATATTGGGGTCTAAGCCCTCATTATTTTATTTTTAGGTTTTATCCAAAAAAATTCATATCAATCAAGATATGTTTCTCTTATAAGTCCTTAATCTTTCTAATATGTTTTCAATGTAAAACTTTATTTACAACTTTGCAACCCAACAATCCTTCCTCAAACGAAGGACCACAGGACCCCTTCTTAAGCGGATAATCTATTCGTTTGATGGTCAGTTGATCCACAAGGTCTTCCTGCCCCTCTATCCGACTAACATATTAGGACTTTCTTGTCCTTCAGTCTAACTGACTTATTAAGTCTTCTTGGCCTAGCCGCAACTTGAGCTTCTCTGCCTAGTTGTCCACCAGGATTTCCTATCTAGTGTCTGAACCTTTTGATCCTGACATGATAGGCCTCACTTCCTTTGTTCAAGGTTAATATTTTATTAACTTGGCCTGATTTAATTTTACCATAGCTCCTATGCACAGTTAGAGGTTAGAGCTTCTGACAGTCCAACTCTAAAACCACTTGACATCGTGAAGGATATTGATTATCTTGCGTGCTAAAGAGAGGGGGATTTGAGGAGAAAGCAAGAAGAAATAACGGGTCATCCTCCAGATGGTCGATCATCCTCCAAATTTTTCCATAAAAGGAAATTTTTATTAAGAATAGAGGATTGATACAGGATCAACCCAACATAATCCCTTGAACTTTAAAAGGTCATAACTTTTGACTTAGAACTTAGAATGAGAATATGTTGGCAGCCATATGTGTGTATTTCAGAGATCTATGTTTGTTACCATGGAACCCATAATTGCCCAATTCAGGCCCAAAAAGCGACATTTAGACTCTCGTCTGAGCCTACGAAGATTTTATTACTATTTTTTTGTAATTTTTATTTTTATAATATTTAGGATAATTTTGATATTGCTGGTATTTATGGGTCATAATTTGTCTAAATCATCATCTTATTCTATTAATTTCAATTTCTGTCAAGAGATTTACTTTTGTGGAAAGATCTCTTTTCTATCTCTATATTATTAAAATTGAGATCCATATTTTAGGATTATTTTTTTTTCCTTTCTTAGTCTTAGGATCTAAAGTCTATATGAATATATGTTTAACTTTTCGAGGAATTAATCCTCTAGTGATAATAAAATTTTTATTTTTTTGTGATTTCTATTCTTGGCTTTTTCTCAATTCTCCCATTTCGTTAGCCCGCAGGATAATTACTGACATCGTTTCTAGTGGTTATTTGATATAAACATCTTTCTCTAACTTGCCAACAAAAAAACTAACTTGACATTCAATTGAAAAATATTCAACTTTCTTTATGTAACTAATGCAATAATTAATTAAATAGTTTCTAAGAAAGAAACAGGAATAAAAACGGTTGGAAGTCTAAACCAAATTACACGTCTAGAAGACTAAATCAAATTGTATTTTTGGAACTCAAACCAAATTGTAAATGACTAATTAAGTTAGCATGATGAATTAAATTGTAAGTACATGCATTTGATATAATAATATATTTAATGTAAGAAGAATCAAATTATTCTTGGACTTCCTTTGTCATGGTTGTTGGTTATCCCTTGGCGGTTTCCAAGACAACCACGTGGTCGTGTCTGAGAGACCTCTCTATGTCCACGGATTAAAATTTAATCCGAATAGAGACTCGTCCCTATAATGACCGACTCGTCGTCGTGTTAGTTAGTCCAAGTCACAACTTAGCCACAAAGGCTTTGTAACTTTCCGGATTAGCTAACCGCGGAAAAGACGACGATTTGGATCGTCGATTTTTGTGTTTATCTTCGGGGTCTAGTTAAATATTATTATCTAAGATTTCGAATCTAAATAATAATTTAACACACATAAAATGACAAGGCAAAGCATAATGACACAAAACAAATATAGCATAACGAAAACTGAGCCCGGGAGAATTATACCTCATCGTTTACCTCGCAGTCTTCTATCCTATGACCCTGCCCTCTTGGACGTCGTGTGGGCGACGGTCTCCCAAGACGTGGAGTCACCAAGGCACGCAAACCAATCCTTTCTTTTCTTCTTCCCTTGTGCCGAGAACCAAAAACCCTAGGGCTAGGGTTTTTCTTCACCACTCGGCAGTCCCTTGAAGAAGATGGTGATGAAGTCAAGAGGATGAGTTCCTCTCCTTCACCACAACCCAAGCCAACCTCTCCACCTTCTTCCTATCCCGCAGCAGCAACACCACAAGGAAGATAGCTTCTCTCAACCTCCCTTTTCCTGCGACAAACACCAAAAGGGAAACTTATCCTCGCCCGCGCCTTCACCTTTCTTCCTCCTTGCTCCCGCGCACCACAAAAGGAGAAGGAAGCTTCTCCTTTGTCTTGTGTACGTCCACAACAAGATGAACCGAAGAAGGGAGGAGAAGAAACCGCGAACCAAGTGTTCTCTTCTCCTCCACCACCGGCACACCCCTCTCGCTTTGCGCCTTCCTTTCTTCTTCCACCCTCCTCGCCGCAAGCCACCAAGAAGAAGAGGCAACTCCTCCCTTGCTCCGTGACCGAATGCGACCTTTAGGATGAGATGAAACCAAGAGAAGAAGAAGAGGAGGTTGTCTTCTTCTTGCTTGCACCGCCGGCGCCCAAGGGTTGAGGGAGGAGAGGAGAGATTAGTTCTTATGAGGGAGAGAGTTTTGAGGTTTATATAGGGGTTTAGTTAGTTTTAATTGGAAAAAAAAATTTCCAATTAAAATTGGATTGATTATATAAAAATTTATAGAATAATTCCATAATTAATCTCATGATTAATTCCTTTAATTATTCCATCCAAATTTTTATATAGAATAATTCAATAATTATTCTATGATTAATTCCTTAATTAATTTCGAGATTAATTAATTCCTTAATTAATCTTTGATTAATTCTTTAATTAATTTCGAATTTAATAATTAAATTAATCCGAAATTAATTTCTTAATTAATCCGGCCTTTTATCATGACTCTAATGGGGCTTTATTGGGCTAAGATAGGGACCATGAGGAGGAGTTGGTTCTTGGCCCTCTAATGGATCCAAACCCGATCCATTAAATGGAGATTCATTCCACTAAAGGTTCCCATTGTACTTCCTCATCAACCCCCATATTTTCATATGAGCTCCACCTATTACGAGTCATCCATCTCCCCGTGTTTAAGATATCGCATGCCCGATAATTAATTCAATTTACCGATAATCAAATTAATTATCTTCTTGATCCTTGATTAGTACCACTCAACCTTTTCGGTATGCCGGACCATAGTCCACTTGCAAGATTTGGCATGGCGATCCTCTTGAGCTCACCAAGGGGGCATCATCACCCTGACTCACCAGGACACGGATTCCGTCAATAATTCAACGGCACATCATATTATTAATACTATTTCCCAACTTACCGGGTCTATCGATCTAACAGAATAGATCTCGCCCATTGGTAAATCAAAGAAACAATTATTAATAATATATGCCCGCCATTATTTCGGGATTCAGAGACCGTGCTCCATAATTGCATCCGAGGTCTAATCAAATTTACTAGGTCAGTACAAAAATTAGATGACCTCTCTTTCGGTCCTACTCAATGTACACAAAGTATACTAGTGTAATCCTATGGTTAAGATAAACCACTCTTGATTACACTACAACCATTACGATTGGTTTGTCTAACTCCATCTCGGTTGTGACATGATCTTCTTATGCTTCGGTAAGGAACCAGATAATATGATCTTCTGTGTGACACCACACACCATGCTATCTACAATGTCAAACATTAGACGTTTAATGCACATACCAATATAAACATAAACCTGAACATGCACTGTGTGATTTCTGATTCTCTTTAAAATGTAGATATATCCTTAACCAAAAGGCAAAGCTTTTAGTATACATCCTAACAATGGTTATATAAGCCAAATTATGACAAAAAAAAATATATTAAGAGAAAAAGTTAAATATCTTCCTTAGTTATATTCCTCCTCTAAATTGTTATACTCCTCTTCTATCCCCAAATATTATATCTTCTTCCCTCTTCAAAAACTTCATTATATTCAATACCTAGAAATTTATACGTCAGCATACCTTTTGGATTTATGCACATTTTTTTATCCGTTTGAATTTATGCACATTTTTTTACATGTTCTCTCGCATTCATAATACTTGTATTATTCATCTTTAAGAATTCATGACGCCGAGTAAGATAGCTATTATCCTATGGACTGACTAGAAGGAGGGTTTGAGGAGAAGGTAACAAAAAATAATTATTATCTTCCAATTTTTTTCTTTAAAAAATTATTTAGTAACCGAATAAATTCCTCAAACAGCTAATCAGATGTTTATATAAACTCTAAACCTTAAGATCTAAATAAAAGAAAGAATACTAATATATAAACTAGAATTCCTAACTTAGAAAGAAATTCTAATAAAGTAGAAAAATTACTAACAAGCTTATAATCCTAAAATTCCTAAATAGACTCAAAATCTAAAAAATTTAAAAAATAGAAATTACCAAAAGTAAATAGAATGCCAAAAAAAATTACAAAAAGAAATAATTTACTAAAACAAATAAAAAAATCTAACAAATTTTCCTACATCAGTCGTCCAGAGTTAAAAATAAACTTATCCTCAAGGTCAGAGTAATATCAGGTGGTAGCCTAGGAGGAAGATTATCTTGTATCAACTTGGTAAAATCTATTGACAACAGTTGGACTTTGGGAATTGATGTCAAGGCAAGAAGAGATAATCGTCATCCTCCAAAATTTTCTAAATAAAAAAGAAATTTTATTTAATATTCGAGGATTATCCCATAGCTAAATACATATTTATATAGACTCTAATCTTAAGACACAAAGAAAGAAAGAAATCCTAATATTTAAAATACAATTTCTATCGTATAAAGAAAAGAAAGAAATTCTAAAAAAAACTCATACTCATAAAATCTCTAAATCTAAAAAAGACAAAAGAAATACAAAAATGATCAAAAAATACTCTAAATACCAAAAATACCAAAAAGGTAAAAATTACAAAAAATAATAATAATAATCTACATATCTTCCTGTAAGCATCCCAGGTCAAAAAAACTAATCCTCAAGCTTAGAATAATTTAGGTAGTAGCTCAGGAGGAAGATCATCTAATACTAAATTGATGATTTTTTATTGTGCATGGATACATGCTAATCATAAACTAACATATTTAGCTATTGAAAATATCTAGTAAATGCTCTTGTTATCTCTAGAGTAAGGTCCATCATTCTTTCATTATGTTTGAATTTGACCTTGCACTTATCGCACCTTATCTTGGACAACAGTTGCTGTTGGATCGGGTTGGTCCGGCTAGAGGGGGTGAATAGACGGATAATAAAATAAAGAAATGGAGGAACTCGTCTTTTAAAAAGAAACTTGGTTGCAACTTGGTCGTTGCTTCCAAGACGGTTAAAGCAAAAAAAAATCTCCTTGTGGCGGAGAAGCCTTACAACTGAAGCATACTAGACTTTAGAGAGAATTACAAGAAATTGAATTTTAATTCTAAAGCAAACATCTAAGTCTATTTATAGCCTAAGAGAATGAATCTGGATTGTTGATTGTTGATCACTTTTCTCTTGGCCGTTGATCCATGGATGTAATCTGGATGGTTGATCTTGGATGGGATTAAACTGCATCCATTGGATTTGATTAAAGGATAATGTAACATTATCCTTTAAGTTTTAATTATTTTAATTAAAACTTTATCTCGCTCGAGTATGTTGTGGGAATCTCCATATCGATGTTGTAAACTATAAGTAGCAATAGCGCCAACAATTAATTGCCATTGCCCTTCATCCCAATTGGTAAGTGGGTTAGTTTATTTGGTAGAGGGCTTGTGTTCGATCCTATTTGGCACCAAATATCTTTTTCATTTCTTTTGGACGCTTGGACTATCTTTTTGATTCTTCGTCTTCTGGGTGATTTCCGGCCAACCGAAGTTAGGCTCACCCGAACCCGACTCCGGCCTTTCGGCCCTCGAGCGTCCTTCCTCCCGGCTTCTCGTTTCTCGGACACCGCGCACGTCCTTCTCGCTCCACCAGTGTACTCTTCCGCAGCTTCCGCGTCCCTCGGATTGTACTGAGCCCGTCGGCTCACTTCCCCGCGCAATCCTTCTCGTCCACTGCGTCTTACGCTCAACTTCCTCCGTACCTAAGTTCCTGCACACTTAGCAGAGGAATTAAAACCAACAGAACCTAACCTAACTTGGTTGATCGCATCAAAACCAACCGGGGCACCAACAGTTGCCACCAAAAGTTTGTTGTACTTGTGTTGTTTCCTCTGCCAACACACTTTCTGGTTTTGCTCCTGCTTCTTTTAAGCATTCAGAGTGTGCATACCTTAAAAATTCATGGGCATCTTGCTGTTGCTGAAGACTACAATTCTTTCCCATATTGTGTAAATGGGAGAGTACCCACAGAGTGAGTAAAGGTGATTGACCTTGCTTTGTGTGCATCACAAGACTCTCAAGTTTGCATGTAAAGCACCACGCTTTCTTTGGATATTAATTTCAAGGAATGAAAACCTTCAAGGAGATAGACTGATAGTGGCCGAGTAAATTGGAGAGTAGCTTTAGGCATAGCAGCTGTTTCAATTGTTGTTAAGTCCACCAGGATGCAACTGAATCTTGCCTGGGTTGTAGAGTTTGATGAAGAGATCAAATGGGAAAAACATCAATTCAGGAGGATAATTCCTTGACGTTTTATAAGGTGTAGCGCCAGAAGCATCATCTGATCTAATTGCTCCTCTAAGAGCATTGCCAATTTCCAAGTATTCAATTTAGGATAAATTTCTGAGGATCTAGGAGATGCAACTGCCTTATCATTTGCAGATAACTCATAGAACTTCAGGAGAAATTGCTCTGTCTGGGATTTCACCCTTGATGTTATATTTGCAAAAGGATTTGATCTAGTAGGCTCCGGAATCAATAAGATAGAATGATTTGCATGATAAGTATCAGCCCCAGTTCTAGGACTGGTAGTAGGAGTATCAGAAGATGAAGTCTTATATCCTAGCATCAAGAACTGGATTTGGATTGCCACCGTTGAGAGTGTCACCAAGTATCCTATTGCTTAATGCTGAACCACGAGCTACTGATGATGCAGAATAATTAGCAGAAACGCTTTCCATTGCAGAGAATTCAACTGAAGGTGTTTTCTTCGGGTTTGTCCTTGAAATCATCTGGGGATGTAGGTAACATATCTCTAGAAATTGAAGAATCAGGAATCCAATTGCAGGCCAAGAAATTGGAATAATCTGCCCGACCGCCTCTAAAGAATTCTAATCATCTCTCGAATGAAGTTTGAGTTTGAGTATATCCGAAGAGAAGACTATTGGGAAAAAAAACTCTAAATCTTAAATCCTAAACTAAAAAGAAAAAACAAAAAACTAGTACACTAAAAACTTACATACAATTTAACACACTCCGCCTTCACGGTACAAAATGGTGCATGCGACCAACGGGGATGCCAATAGCAGTGGGAAAACTACTCCTATAATGAGGATTAATGTAAACCATGATAGCCCAAATGGGAGTCCTGATGCTAAAGATATATAAATCCAACAAAAATAAATGGTTTATATAGTTTCAACGGTAGCCGGTCTGATAAGAAGGGCTGACAACATCAGGTTCTCTAAATTGTTGTTTTATGGATTGTGCTATATATACTCCCCTACATTAGAAGGCTGACACTGTTCATTCTCTGTGAGAATTAATGCATGTGAGGTATATATCCTGACTCATAAATTTCTCCTTAATTTCTGCCTGTTGTATCCTGTATTTGCTTGTAAAATAAGTTTTGGATTTTATTTGTTCACTATTAATGAGCTTAACTTGATAAAATTGGTTTGATTCTTTTGATTCTTATGTAAAATGTAAATCATTTTGTTCAAAATTTGCCCCGGTGTTTAAATCGTTCTGTAATTTTGAATTTGATTTGATTTGATTTTTTTCTTTTTTATTGCATAAATTTATTATGTAATAACTGATCATCATTTCTTATCAAATATACCTATATTATATGTAGGAGCTCAAATTTTAATTTAGCTAATATTTTGTATTATCATAGCCAAAGTGTGATTAATTGAACATATCACAAATCTATATGTTATCAATATCTGCATGTCAAATTTGGATTGAACTTCTTTCAACTACACAGACTACGGCTACATTGTCAGCATCCCTTCCTAAGACACATGAACATCCAATTAAAATTGAATCAATCGAAGTTTGTCATTAAAATCAAACAAATCCAAATGATATAAAAGTGTTTAATTTGATAAACGATTGAATTAAGTGAATTTTCTGCAGTCGATTGCTTTTTCACCAATAGTCGATTTTTTGTGGACAATCTATTGCTCTATTTGACTATTGAACTTACTATGTTTGATTTGTGGACGCTTGACTATGCCACTCAATTACTAAATTTACTGTCCAATTTATCAATCCAATAGTTGATGGATCAGTCAACTGATTTAGTGAGTCATGACTTTGCAATTACATAGGTTCGGGAATTTTAGATATATTTTTTTATCACAGATCTGAACCAACCGTTAGAAGTCCGAGTAATTCTGCCCTTTATTCACCTAGAGTGGCCGGCTCGAATCCATGAATATTTTTTATCAACCACCGAGTAAATCCGAGAAGCACGTATAAACCACCACGGAGATGACCAAATACCTCCATAGATATTTATTTGCATTGCATGGGAACCAAATACTTGAACCAACTTCTATTAATCCTAACATATTAGCCAACTGATATGAATTCGATCAATTCACTTGAATTCTAAATTTTAAATTCGAGACCAAACCGAATAAATGAAAATAATTGAGATTTTTTAAAAAATTATTTTTTAAATTAATCGAATTTAATTTTCAAATTAAATCATTTGATCAATTATTTTAATTTAATCAAAATTTACTCATCATAATAAAAAAAGTGATTCACTCACCTTTAATACCTCACCAATCTATTTTAGAATCAATATAAAAAAGATAAATCACGGAGAAGATTTACTCACTCGAACATGCAGCTCTTTGTGGCTGAAGATATACTTTAATAGAAATTTTGAGAATTAAATTATGCATGTAGAAAACTATTGGAAAATTTTCAGGATTAAGGATTAGAAAGTAATAGAAATAAAGGGTAAAATTAAAATGATAGTATTTATTATTTTATTTTTAACTTTATTTTATGAAAAATATGTTTTACCGAAAATGACAATAAAGAATACGCTTTTAATTTTAAAAAAAACAAAAAAATAAAACTAACTGATATAGCAAAAAAAAAAAAAAGTGAATATGGAACCAGACGAATTTATATTAGAATCCGAAGAGTCACGGCCACTCTAATTTTTTAATAACATTATGTTTATATAAAAATTTTATTTAATATAAAAATATTTTATTTTCCTACTATATATATAATTTGGCCCTTTTAAAAATAAAATTCTATGATTAATCTAATGCTAGAGTTCAAATTTTCTGAATGACTAAATTTTTTTTTTCTCTCTCTACTTTTTAATTTACAACTAAATATACTTTATATATATTTTAAAGATTTGAGAAGTTATTATTATAATAATTATTTTTTGCACCCTCTATCTCAAATTTAAAATTCTAGCTCTGTTCTTGTATATAAATGTGATTCGTCAATCCCACGTAGCTTTTCCCCACATCGTGATGAGAGAGAGATTTTATTCTCTAAAGTATTGCATGCTCAGGGGAAGGTGTTCAGTTTCATATGTGGTTGACTTTTCGTTGACACGTTCCAAACGCGGATGGTTTTGTTTTAAACGGTGCAGTTATATTACGTTAAAATTAAATTCTAATCAAATTCTCAATATATTTCTTGGAGGCGTAATAACGAGGATAAGTCCGAGAGTTTGATTCAAAAGTCAACGGTGAGAATAAGATTGACTTGACTTCTTTTTAAATTTGGATGACTCCTAAATTTTGACCGAGTAAACTAGTTTAGGAGCACGGGAAGTGTATAGAACGCAACTCTTGAGAATTTAAGGTCGATGTTAGACTTTCAATAAGTGTATTTCCTTGTAATTTACAAAGTCAACCTTCTTCCAAGGTGGTCATGAAAAGTTCATGCCAATTCATGACTTCGTAGGTAATAATGGAAAGGAAAAAACTGGAAAAAGGGTTGGAGAGAAAAAGAAGAGAAACATTTTTTTTGTTTTTTTTGATAATTACAAATCATATTAAATACAAGATATTTATACATATAAGATCATTTTTCAAAAGATACTTTGACAGAATTTTTGAGTCCAAGATATTAAGAATATACTTTACGTACTAGAAATATAATATAGATATTAGAAATATTTTTTAGAAATAATGAATATTAAACACTATTCATTCACATTTATATATATAAAAAATAAAGTTTATATGTCATTTTAACATCTTTTTGTTACTCTACATTTTACTCTTAATCTTCAAATTTCAATATAATAGTTACGAATTAATGGCTACTTCAATGCATCTTTCTAAAATAAATTGATTGTTTGTGTCTCTAATAATAATAATTTTTTAAAAAAAATTAAGCAGTTAAGTTAGTTGCCAAATTGCTCCTCACCAAGTGGACTGAAGAAGTACTCAGGAATAAATTTTATTAGCCAAAAGAATATTGAACTAATCTCTTAAACGCCAACATTATTTCTCCAGCCCAAACAAAAAAAATTAATTCGAGAATAACAAAAGAACTCTCCATGCATGCTTAGATTAATTATATATGCATGAAGAATTCTCTCTTTACTGCTACTTAGTGATGATTGTTTGGAGGACAGCTTCCTCCAACCTTTGCTGATCCACCGGTACAGCCAGACCCCGAACTGGGGACCTGGCCCTGCGGCAGGACCTGGAAGATGAACCCCTTCCTCATCTCCGTCAACGTCCCCGGCAGCAGCCTCGCTGCACAGACAGGCTGAGAACTCATCAGCACACAGCTCACCAACAGCAACGCTATAGCAAACAGCACCTGCACCCTTCTGCTCGCTGAAGAACAAGGCATGGCTATATATATTAATCCAACTGTTGCAGACTAGCTAGCTGCTTTAATTCTATCTATATATCTTCTTCTGCTACTATAAGGAGGAGAGGCAGAAGGCATGAATATTTATAGATACTCCAAGAAGGAGGGAGGAGCTCGATCGTCAATACCTTGAGCAGGACTTGGAACGAGTAAAAGGTTAGCCTTCATGTGTGCGAACATATCGGAGAGAGAGAAATGATACGGAACGTGAATTACAAGGCGTGAACCGAGCGTGAACGACGTGGCGTGCCACGTCGTTCACGCCACGTGGGTAAAGCTTGCGGCGTGTTTTAATCACTCACGCGCGTTAATTTTTCCCTGACGGCGAAACTTTTTCCCGGTCATAGTTGAACATGATGTCGTCCCGGTCGGTGGTCCGGAGCACGTTCCCTAGCATGCGGCTGAGGGCCTTCCGACGCGAGGCACAGCGCGCCGCCATCGCCTCAGCGGTAATCTTGAATACTTTCGACGAGCTGGAGGGACCGGTCCTGAAAACGATGGCAGCGATCCTCCCCCGATCTACACCGTCGGCCCGCTTTCCTTGCTGCTCCAGCACCACCTGATTCCTGACGCCCTCGCCTCGCTCCGCTCCAACCTTTGGAATGAGGAGAGCGGGTGCTTGGAGTGGCTAGACGGCCGCGAGCCGGGCTCGGTGGTGTTTGTCAACTTCAGGAGCATAAAGGTGATGAGCAACGAGCACCTGGTGGAGTTCGCGTGGGGGTTGGCGGACTCAGAGTATGAATTCCTGTGGGTGATCCGGCCGGATCTGGTGCGGGGGCACGCGGCGGTGCTGCCGGCAGAGTTCGTGAATCGTGGAGAAGACTCGGGAGCGCGGGATGCTGGCCAGCTGGTGCCCGCAGGTGGAGGTGCTGGGCCACGCCGCCGTGGGAGGGTTTCTGACGCACAGCGGCTGGAACTCGATGCTGGAGAGCATCGTCGGCGGGGTGGCGATGCTGTCGTGGCCCTTCAGCCCCTTCTTCGCTGAGCAACAGACCAACTGCAGATACGCGTGCACGGAGTGGGGGATCGGGATGGAGATCGACAACAACGTGAGGAGGAAGTGGAGGGGCTGATAAGGGAGCTGATGGGGAACAGGGAGAAGGGGAGGGAGATGAGGAGGAGGGCGGCAGGGTGGAAGGAGGCGGCGGCAAGGGCGGGGCGCCCGGGGGGGGGGGGGGGGGGGGGGGGGGGGGGGGCTCGTCGTTCCTCAACCTGGCGAGATTGGTCGACCTGCTTCGCAACTTCCGAATGGATTGAAACTTTGTCGTTTCCCTCGATAACGCGCGTGGGGGGAAAAGGTTTCGGCGTCGGGGCAAAATTAACGCGCGTGAGTGAGACACGCTGAAAGCTTTGCCCACGTGGCGTGAACGATGTGGCACGCCACGTCGTTCACGCTCGGTTCACGCCTTGTAATTCACGTTCCGTATCATTTCTCTTTTAATTACGACGTGTAAGTAACGAGGACTTTGGTCAGCAGGACCCGTTCCATGCGTCCAGTACTGGAGGAGTTTCAAGGTAAAGAGATCTTCATGTGAAACGTGGCAGCTTTGATATATATATATATATATATATATATATATATATATATATATATATATATATATATATATATATATATATATATATATATATATATATATATATATATAATTTTGATCATCCTGTGACCGTCTGCACATTGCATACGTGGCACGGCACTCCCGGGCGACGTCGTCCAAGTGACCGATCAGGCGTCGGTCATCTTGATCGATCAGGCAAGTGCACCGTGTCCTGGCAGCGAGTCGGGGGATCACTGCAGTTGGGGGCGACGCCTTGGACGACGTCGCCGGAGCTACAGTCGAGGGCGACACCCTGGACGACGTCGCTGGAGCTACAGTCGGGGGCGATGTCCTGAGCCGACTAGTCGTCGCCGGAGCTACAGTCGGGGGGGGGGGGGGGGGGGGGGGGGGGGCGACGCCCTGGACGATGTCGTCCGGGAACGGCATGGTGTCGTTGCCACGCAGACTAGCACAGCGGCGTGCCGCACATGCAGCTCGCAGGCGGTCCGCAGGAATCGATCCGCAAGCAAGTGCCTAACCGGTCACCTTCACTGGTCAAGGTGACCGGTCAGGCACTTGCCTGATTGGTCACCTGGACGACGCCCCCCGAGAGCGTCGTGCCATGCATGCAGTCCGCAGACGGTCCGCAGGAATCGATCCGTAGGCAATCAAAATTATATATATATATATATATATATATATATATATATATATATATATATATATATATATATATATATATATATATATATATATATATATATCAAAGGACACAAATGATGTATAAAAAAGAAATTTAGTGACATTAAAGTTTTGATAACATTATCGAAAAATTTATTAAAATGTAATGTCATCCTAGGCACTCTGATATTACTAATATTTATATAATATCATCATAAAATATTCATATTAATTTCAAAAATATTTGAATTTTAAAGATATATTGGCAATCGGAAATATTAATAATAATTTATAAGATCATTTTTAAAATGTCATCTTAATTAATCTGTAATGACACTGTATATTAAATATCAATTATTATAATTTATAAAAGACATTAAATATTATCATTAATATTTATTTGGAATATGTAATCTGAATTCATCCACCACGTCGAATAGAAAAAATTACACATAATCATAATTTACTCACGGCATAGAATAGAAAAAATTTACACATAATCACAATTTAACCACTATATAAAATAGAAAAAAATTATATACAAAACATTCAATCCATTTACCTACCACATTATCACAAAAGTATAAATGCAATAGTTAAATACGGACACAACATTAAATTTTAGAGCTAACAAATTCTTGTAAAATAAAAAATCAACTAATTTACTATTAATTATCTTCAACCATCATATTATAAGAAAAATCCAAATATCTATCACCTACAAATACAATCCATAAATTTGTATAAGTAATTCAAATAATGAAAATATAAAACTAATGAAAATAATTAAAAAGATTAAAAATCATATTAAACTAGAAATAGACAAAGTATTATTCCATATGCACTAGTATACTACTTACTGTCAACTGCAAATACATTTTATATTTATTTAAAATTTTAATCACACAATAAATATAAAAAATTAATAATAATTCATTAAAAAGGTTAAAATCATACCAAATGATAAAGTCAAACTATCATTCGTCCAAGTTGACGTTGGACAAGATAGTGATTATCTTACGGATAATTGAGAAGAAAAGATGTAGGAGACAAACTAGTAGAGGATCCTTCTAATAAAAACGAAGAGAAAACATCATTCTTCAAATTTCACCACAATACAAAAACTATTATGAATAGGGGATGATCCCCAATACCTAAATAGAACTCTTATTTATACCACAACCTATGACCATAATAAAGGAAAGAAATTACAATTGAAAGACTTTAATTACAATCTTGCAAAAAGAAAGAAATTAAATCTTTTACCTGAAAAGAAAAGTAATTAACTAGACGATTTTAACTCAAAACAGGACGTAAATCAAGATAATCCTCTCCTATAAATATTAGAAATACCAAAAATACCCTAAATACCTAAAAAATAAAAATGATCAAAAATAACAAAAGTGTTCCGAAAATGGTTTAAACACTGAAATTAGGATCCGAAAAATTGACGGTTAAGGTTTCACCTATAACAAATGTAACTTTTCGAATTTTGGACGCGTGGACGGATAGCCTGATTCTGAATTTCAAGTCAAAAGTTATGCTCTTTTGAAGTTTGAATGATCATATTGAGTTTCAGTATGTGTTGGGTTTGCATCACAAAGTGTATCCTCAAACCTTTGTAAGGAAGTTTACGCACATATATGTTGGCGCAATCGACCTAAGCTTGATCGATACGATCATGAGTTTTGATATATGTGTCAATATGATTAAGTTATGTCTTCATATTGGTTTGATGTGTGTGTTTAAGTCATGCAGGGTTTGATGAACCACACATGAAGAATAACATAGTGAAGTCATCCGAGGAACGAGAGCTAAAGAAAGAGGACATTAATAGGCAATCTAAGGAAGTAGACTTAGACTTCAAAGATATATGTGAAGGATGACATAGAAATAAGTTACGGACTTGTGTACATGTGAGAGACGAGCTAAGAATGGAGATGAGATGTTAGGATTTTGATGCATATGTACGCGCGTACCTACAGACGTCGAAGGGGACAACCTTTTTCTAGAGAGGCGGTTGATCTTTTCCTTTTCTACGTGTTCCCCGAAACTTGCGATCTTTATCTCTTTCATGAAATAATACATAATCTTGAGATCTACATGAAAGTTATCCGTTTCCTAAAATAGTCTAAAATCCTGAGATCCATGAGAACGTTATCTCTTGCCTAAAATAGTCGGAAAATCCAAGTTAGGGGTGCCAAAGAGTCGAGAGCTCCTAAGGATTCGAGAGTGTTAAGGAGACGGGAGTGTCAAGGAGTCAAGAACACCAAGGAGTCTAGGGCGGCTCAGTTTTTCTTTGACTTTAACCTCCACCTCAGTAGAACTATTAACTTTCTCAGCCACGTGACACCCTCTGTTTTACCTCCTGTATCACAACTGAAGGTGTATCCTTTCTTGCAATTGTCACCATGTTGAAGGCGTCTATGAACAAGGGGTGAAGTTGTCTAAGGCAGAGTTGGAGGCACGTAGCACCGAGATCGTCGACATGACCATGGAGGTGACGACTAATGAGGGGACTTCGACGGAGGCAGCACCCCAAGTGACTACCACGACGCCAACTCCGCCAGGAAAATTAAAGGCTCCCTCAGCAGCAAAGGCAAATCCATACCATCGGGGGATTCGGGGACACCCCGAAGGATAACCAGGAAGAGGCGTCGTTCACCGACTCCAACGAGCTAATCGGGCCCGTCTTCAAATATACCCTTTCAGATGCTAAGATCACTGATCGAGTTAAGGCCCAATCGCTGCCTTGGTGGTTGGGGCCTCCATATCCCATGTTGAGTTGGAGGGCTCTCGTGCGTTTTGCCCATCACATCCCACATCGGGCCTAGACCTTCGGGGTCGTCAAGGAGACATCGGGGTTGGCTCTTCTCGCCTCATGTTGGAGGTAGATGTCGCCCTAGCGACCGTAAAAATTCCCGAAGAGGGCAGGTTGGATCTCATCCTCTACGATCCGGTCGCAACGAGATGAGTAGATGCCGCAGCGATGGTCAAGAGCATGTCCTTTCAGGCATTGGTGGAAGATATTGTTCCACATGGAGTTGAGCATGCCCTAGAGTCGTAGAAAACTGCGGGCCTGAGTAATTGAACTGGAAGCCCAACTAGATGAAATCTCTTCCAAGAGGTCTTGATCGTGGCCTAGGAAGAAATGACCCTTTCACTGTGGAGATCAACTGCCTGAAGAAACAACAAGTTGGCCTTGCCTTTGATTAGGCAGTGATCACCCGACTAAGGAGGGGGCTAGCGGAGGCGATGGTTGAGAAGATCCAAGTGACATACTACTTGGACACGATGAAGAGGGAGGTTGAATCCCTAGAGTCCAAGAATAAGAACCTGAAGTCGGGGGAGATGGAGGAGTAGTAAGAGGTGTAAAGGTTGATCGTCGTTGTGCCAAAACAATCCTTTGTTGCGAGCCCTGAGTCTTGAGTCTAACGAAGGATCGTTTTGCCATTGGGGATTACAAAAATTATCAGCCATGAAAATTAGTCCGATCGAGATTATTGAAAAGATAAACCTTAATGTGTATTGTTTGAAACTGCCTAATCATATTCACATTGTCGACGTTTTTAATGGGAAGCATTTGATTGTCTTCCATGGTGATTCTTCTAATGGTGAAGTGACTGGTAATTCTAGGGCAAATTTTCTCCACCCTAGGGAGAGTGATGCAAGTTCGACAGAGCAATTTTCTAGAGGTTATAACTTTTGACTTATGACTAGGAATCAGTCTATGTATGTGCTCACGCGTGTAGAATTTCGAGATCTATGTTTATTATGGAAAAACCCATAACCGTTAAGTTTCAGGCATAAAAGCACCATTTAGGCCATTTTCGGACCCTCCAAACTTGTTTATACTATGTTTAGTAATTTCATATTTTTGGTAATTAAGATATTTTCGATATTTTTATCCTGCAATTAGGGTATTAGGTCTATATAGCCATCTTGTTTAATGTTTTGAGCCAATTTTGGTTTAAGAATATTTTTAGTCGTCGTCAACTTTTTGGAACGTTGAGTTTTCCATTTTCTTGGTATTCTATTAAATGATTAGGCCAATTATGCTATATATTCATGCACGAATCAATGGAATCGATAGTTATCCACTGTCAGTTGGTATTAGAACCTAACAGATCTTGCGTAGTCATGGCATTGAGATAACAACATGTTGACATCACCAACATGTACACACTTAATATGGAATAGCAAGCTCGAGCTATTAGTGAATGGATAGAACGGATAAAGGTGGCGGAGGAAAGGATGACTGCATTGTTTAAAAATCAGAATAGAAAAAATATGCTCCAATGCTATCATCGAGAATACTCGGATGTGGAAATGGATGAGGAGAGGAAGATGATGCTTATGAAGAGGAGGTTTTCCAAAGATGATGCAGAGCAATAGCCAAGGAGGATCGCAAGTGCTAAGGGACGAGGATGAGAATTGAAATCCTTAAGTTTCATGGCAATGTACAACTTGAGGATTTCTTGGATTTGTTAGCCTCTGTAGAGGAGATCATCGATTTTAAAGAGACACCTGAAGACAAGTGCGTGCCTTTGATTGCAACTAGATTGTGCGGAAGAGAGACTGCATGTTGGGAATAATGAAAATTGGCCCTGAATAGATTGGGCAAGACCAAAATTAAACTAGGAGAAGATGAAAAAACTCATGCAAGAAACTTTTTTGCCATAAAATTTTCATCGATTAATGTATCAAAGGTTGTAGAATCCGAAGCAAGGCTGTGAGTGGAAGAATATGCCTTTCATTTTTTTTTTCAGCTCATTGCAAGGAATAAAATACATGAGATGGGGCGCGATATGTAAGGGGTTAATTTGAAATACTAGATCCAAAACATCATCATGATGTTTGATCTAGTTTCTATACCTGCGGTTAATTGGAGAAAACACCCCAATCTCAAATTGGCCTTTGCATGTACTCCCCACTTGATAAACTCTTTATAGTCACTCCCTGATGGATTGAGTATCAAAGAATGAAAAATCAGTATACAATCTAAAGATTTAAGTATAAATTGTTTGAGATTGAGTACTAATTTAAGAAATTTGAGTATAAAGTTTCAGCGACCCATCGTGAAAATCTTGATGTGGTGGATGCAACCTGACATACTCAAATTTCTTCAAATAATACTCAATCTAAATCAATTCGTACTTAAATTTTTACAATGTGTACTGAAATTTTTATTATATACTGAAACAATGTATACTCAAAAATTTTCAAATAATACTCAAATTTCTTAAATTAGTACTCAGTCTTAGACAATTTATACTCAAATCTTTATAATGTATATTGAATTTTTATTCTTTTATACTAAAAAAATAATATACATAACTGTCTTGTCAATCCCATCAGGGAGTGCATGTAAAAAAATTTTGAATTAGGAAGTGTATGCAAAGCCCAATTTGATGTTGGAGAGTTTTTTTAAATTTTCCCTCAAAACAATACAATATTCCCTACGAACACGCGGCTAGCGGGGCGATGTGAAAGTCAATAGAGATAGCGAGCAATTTAATATAGCAAGTGGCTGATAATTGGCGGCCTAATAATGTGTTTCAAGAGATCAGACGTACAGACAATCAGAGAATAAGAACACTCCAAGCAAAAAAAGTACTATTTATGATCTCGGAAGATTGTTCTTTCAAATCCGTGTCGTGTTTTCTCGGCGTGCCCATGCAACCACGTGGTTAACTGATCAATGCAAAGATCAAAGCATGCGTTTACTTGAAGGCAAAGCTTTTACTCGTTCCAAGTCGTGCTCAGGCGAGGTAAGACTCTCTCCCTGTCTCCATTAAAAAAAAGTCATACCTAAACCCGGTCATAATATCCATTTTATAATTATTATATATAATATTAATTCCTGATCAATACATACTATTAACGTACGATCCAACTCCTCCTGCAGTATAAATATCCATGCCTTCTGCCTCCCCTAGCTAGCTCCTAAGTTATACTTACATATCCATACATCAAACTGTTAGAATTAGTAGCAGCTAGCAGAATTAATTGGAGAAATTAATTAGCAGTCTGCAACAGGAATAGCCATGTCTTGTTCTTCAGCGAGCAGAAGGGTGGTGCTGTTTGCTGCAGCGATGCTGTTGGTGAGCTGTGTGCTGATGAGTTCTCAGCCTGTCTGCGCAGCGAGGCTGCTGCTGGGGACGACGGAGATGAGCAAGGGGTTCATCTTCCAGGTCCTGCCGCAGGGGCCGGTCACCGGTCCGGGATCTGGCTGCACCGGTGGATCAGCAAACAATGGCAGACCCTGCCCATGAGAATATAATTAATGTTACTAGTTTTAATTAAAGTTGGGAGAATTATAAATTCTCGCGTCAATTCTTTCTCAGTATGCATATGTAATTAATATGTGAAACTCATCCTTTCTACAAGCCTCAAGATTTGTGTGATCATGAGACTACCAATTTGGTATTGTTGTATATTTGCCCATATCTAATATACAAGTGAAAGAGGCCGATGAAGTCGATCCCCACGGGTGTACGCGCATGGTGCAGTAGTAAAATATTTAAAAGAATAAATAAGAGAATCAGAGTTCTAATTTTAATAAAGATGAATATTCTAGAGATTCGTCTCTATGTGTGTATAAATTGTGAATTAATTAATCGGATAGACCTTTTATCTCCAAGGTTAATTAATTGGTGAAACTTAGATATCTGAATTATCAATAAAAAACAAGAAAAAAAAGCTGATGAAGAGCTTGTTCAAGGTCTAGCTAGCAACAGTTGATCAATGCTGAGGTGATCAAGGAAGCCCTATGTAGTGGCTTCTCCAAGGCAAGGCTTTTCCTAGTTCAAAGTCCTGTTCAATGTTCAATTCAAAATGTCAAACATAAACCCGGTCATATCCTAATTAATTAACGACGGTCTTCATGCAGTATAAATTTCCATGCACGTCTCCTGCTTACCTCCTTAAATTCCATCTTATAACGTCGTCGATCCTTAGCATTAGCATACTCGTGTTGTGATGAAAAGATTTATATATCAAGTTGAGTAACTTCAAGGCAAAAAAAAAAAACAAAAAAAAAAATGAAAAACAGAAAGTAAAACATGAGGCTCATATTATTTCCATTTTGTATTCTTTCGTGGCCTCCTAAAGTGTGTGTGTGTCCTGAACGACTATGCGTGATCTAGGCGTCTAGATCGAATCCAAGCGCCTCGATGCGGATTCATTAACAATAGTTTTAAAAAAAACTCTAGAATTAAGTCAATTAGATTTTATTTTTATGGATTAGGTAAAAGAGATTAAAGAGAATAAATTTATATTATTATATTATTAGACATTTTCCTTATTAATCTGTTAATTGACAGATCCTTTATAAATATGTTAATTAATGGTTTCGTTATTAATTTTTCATTTGACTAGGTCTCATAAGGTCTCTATAAATTGTGTATCTCATGGACAAGTTTATTCAATTAAGAAATTTATTTTGTTATCTCTTTCTTCTCTCTACCTCTCTTCTCTCTCTACTTCTTTTAATTTAATATGGTATCAGAGCCATAGCTCCTCTATTTTTTTTATTTTTGCTCGTTATCCTCGTTCCCCGTTTTTATCACCCGCTAACTCATGACGGGAAAGTAGAGGAAAAGAGGAATAGTCTCCGTGCCTTTTGACCCAATTTACAACAATTTTTGATTCTTTATTATTATTTTGATGTCGAATGTTCAGAAATGTCAAATTTGTCTCCAATTTGGACACAGTGGTATTCAATGTCCTAAAAGACTTGACAGAACCTTCATCGGTGGTCCTTTAGCTTTAAGAAGATATCAAATTTGTCTCCAAATTGGACATACTGATATTCAATGTCCTAAAAGACTCGACAGAACTTTTATCGGTGGCCCTTCAGCTTTAAGAAGATCTTTAACTTCACAAATCCGTCTTAAAGTTCTCTCATCTGTGCCTACTCATGGCAAACCTTCAAAATTTTTATCTACTGAATGGTATATTGACACTGGAGCAACTCATCATGTCACATCAGACTACAATATCTTTACAGAACACTACAACAAATTTGACTTTTCGCAGCGCACATTTATGCTATCCGCAGCGCGCATTGTCTAAAAATTATTCTTCGATTACATTGCTCTGGGAAAACTTGGCTAGATAATACACCAACTCCTAAACATCGAACACGACCAGAATGCTCTGACCCAAATACCTCCCTGAATAAAAAAATATATAATTAATATTGTATAATATTTAGTAATTTTAATAAAAATGAAATTCTAAATGGATACCGAAATGCATCTTCGTGTACTTCTGTTATTTGCGTTCCCTCAGGCTTGTCTCGGAGATGACGTTGCACAACTCTATTTAATTCATCCTAACACAAAAATTGTGTCAATAAAATAAATAGCATATTGAAAAGTTATTTCGAAAAGTTAAAACAATTATTACCTCAACTCTTATTGCTTCATCATCAACAAGACCACCTCCTTTTTTTTTACTTTGTCGACTGAGATGAAATAGTTCAATGCGAGTTGGCTTTCTACCATTTTCCTGAATTTAAGTACAAAAAAAATCATTTTAGATTGAATATGCAAATAATAATAGCTCGAATACATACAAATTGATATTAACATAACAAATTGATCAAATAAATACATACAAATTTGTCTTCCAATGAGGGAATATTTGTTCGTCCTTGTGCATGAATCCCTCGTTTTTACTCCCATTTTCTCGATTTATTTTTGATGTCCTCTGAAACAAAAAAAAAATTGCAACAAATTTATGCATAACAATATATAAAAATTAATCAATACAAGAACTACCTCATTAGACTTCCAATAACGACATAAAATTTCCCAAACATCTTATGTGAGATTATGGGGAATGAGACGGATACGTATAAGTTCATTTAATGGAATATTTAGATCATAAGAAGTAGCCTTAATTTCAGCCTTCCACACGCCTCCATGAACCTCCCATCATTTGCATCACCCTAGTTCTATGTTGATCAGGGATATCAAAACGTACCTGTAAATATTAAATAAATTATGATAATAATGTTTTAAATTCAATATTAAAATATGACATTTATCAACTTACTGTTACATGTCTCCATGCATCATCCAAACAATTCTTCGTCATTTTTCTCCAATCCAAAAAACTAAGGGGCAACACATTTCCATTTCGAGCAATGGTGCCGACAAAATTGGCAAGTGTTGGTTGCATTTCACCATACGGTTGACCTCTTTCATTAAATTTTAGAATTAGACGATCACCGGTTGGTAAGGCATGAACATCCTTCATAACAATTATTAAATACAATAATTTAAAAGATCAACATGGACAAGGAAATATTTAGCACGTTTCATGTAGCTCACTCTACAGATCAACATGGACAAGCTATTTGGCAAATAAAATAGATATTAAAAAAAGGATGAGTAGTGTACTTGTCTGTAAGATGGAAAAATATCAATTGCTCATAACCATGCCTTTAATATAAGATTTGAGATTGACAAAACAGCTACATATTCAGAAAGATTCCAAAATATTGAATGGAAGTGTAGGATGAGCAACTAAATTTGTAAGGATTCTAGTTAGCATGAGTTTAACCACACAAACAGCCACAAGATCAAGAAAGCCAAAAATAATTACAATTATATACCTCCTCTAAGAAGACTTTGACTAAATTCAATCAATGATATAGGAACACTTCAAGGTATGAACAAATCAGATCTAACAAGAACGAAAAGAAACCTGGACTACTCGGGACCTTCTTTTCCGTACTTGATGCGTTTGTATATTTTTTTTAAAAAAAATCTTTAATTTGGCAGCAAAAAGAAGACAAAATGCACCACAGCAATCAGATAACAAAACATTTTCCCCCAAGATAAACTTCTATATTGATTAAACATATAAAGCCCACAGCAATCAGAAGTATTAATATAAAAAATTTCCAGCTCATGAGCATTTTCACTTTCAAGAACATGCTTAAAAGTAGACTTACGCTAATGCTTGGTAAATATT
Source organism: Boesenbergia rotunda (assembly GCA_024364735.1). NCBI lineage: Eukaryota > Viridiplantae > Streptophyta > Magnoliopsida > Zingiberales > Zingiberaceae > Boesenbergia > Boesenbergia rotunda. The sequence goes on from JAGFNQ010002536.1 coordinate 731,661, forward strand.
GAAACAATGAGCACGCATACGATGTCTAAGGAAGTTGTATTGTAACCTAGGAAATTGGGCCACCATATCTGCATAATCTAATTATTTATTTGAATCTCAACCCGTTAAATAGAGTTTGTGAGGGCGTATTGTACGAAACCTAAAGTAATAGGAACAGCACAAAGTGAGAAAAAGGGGGGAACTAAGAAGACTGCTAAAAGAAACCTCTGAAATCCCTCAAAAGAATTGTTTGACGAGAAGAGGAATTTCTAACAAACCATCGACGAGAATCGGGAGAACGATCTACCTCAAAAAAAAAAAGTTAACTCCTCGAGGAAGAATACAAGGACACCAGGCGATGGAACGGCGGCGGCGCCGCAGATCGACGACGGCAGGGGCGGTGGCAATTGGAGGACTAGGTTTTGGGCCGGCGATGGTAGACGAGTTGGGGCGGCGGGAATTGGAGGACTAGGTTTTGGGCCAGCAATGGTAGACGAGATGGGGCGGCGGCGGTAGGTTTGCGGACGCTTTTGCGGCGATGAGTTGAGCCGCGCGAGCGTGTTGGGAACGAAAGAAGGCGGCGAGGGTTTTGGGAAAAAAAAAAGAATAATTTTAAAAGAAGAAGCATAATTGTAGTAAAATAGTGAAAATAAGGAAAATAGAAAAGAAAAAGAAAAATAGTGAAATAAGCATATTTTAAAACAGAATAAGGAAAAACAAAAAATAAGTAAAAAATAAGGAAAATAGAAAATATTTAAAATAATAAAATAGTGATTATTTGTAGTATTATTTGTAGTTTTATTTGTAATGTATCACATATAATAAATAGATGCATGAACAGCGTACCAATTTTTGCATGATATCATTGTTATTATTTATTTACAGTGTATGTTAATATGTTGTTAATAATAATATTAACAACTGCTTTTAATGTACGTCGTTGATGCTTCTTCTTCTAAAATTGTTTATGGTATTAACAGCGCACATCAATATGCACATCGTTAATAATACTATTAACAACATGCTTTTAATGTACGCTATTAATAACGCGCTGCGGAAAAGTAATTTTCTTGTAGTGAGAGCAAATACATAACCTAGTAGATGTCATAAAAAAAATCAATGAATTAAAGAGAGATGAAAGGAGAAAAAACGTGGGAAGGGAAGAACAATGAATGGAGAAAAAAAAGTAGCAAGGGAAAAAATAATGAATTAAAGAGAGATGAATGGAGAGAAACCGTGGTAAGAGAAAAAACCTGGGACTGGTGGCTGTGGTCGTTTAGCGTCGGGTAGCAGCAAAATTACAAATCTATCTTTGGAACAGCGGGGCTGCGCTGTTGGTTGCTCGTAACGGATGAAATAAAATGACTAACGGCAGGAGGACAAAATTGTGTGATTGCTTGAACAAGACCGACAACTTCACCTGTGAAGGAGAGGAAGAAGTTGAGAGAGATAAAGGTAGCGGCGCAATTTGGACAAGGAGTTGCACAAACTTAGGTTTTTAAGAAATTAAACTCAGGTTTTAATTAAAAACAACTCACATAATATTACCAATTAAATAATTGGACGCATGCAACAATAGTGCTTTTATTTAATTTTTTTAATTAAATAATTAAGTCAATAAAATTTTATTTTTAGGATTTAGACATTATTTAATAATAATAAATATATAAAAATTTCAAATTGACAAAAACATAAATACAATGAAGTTGGATGCATGCGTAGTGTTTTTATTTAATTTTTTTAAAATAAATAATTAAGTCAATAAAATCTTATTTTTAAGATTTAGATATTATATTATAATAATAAATAAATAAAAATTTCATATTGAAAAATATTTGAGATGCTTCGATGTAAAATGTCCAGCATCACATTTTCCATAATATATAAATATATAAATAAAATGTATTAAAAATTTAAATAAATTTGAAGCATGGTACAAGTTTATTTAATTATAGGAAAATATTATTTTTGTCACTAAGTAAAAACCTAAAAGAGTATAAAATCTTCTGTAAAAATTGAATGGTGGTGTACAACTCTGAATTTTTAAAATTTGATTAAAACATTCTCTCTTTTTTAGCATCATAATAATTATATATCTAAATTATTTTATCATAAATTTTAAGTCATATATGAGTACTTTAATTTGAATAATAGAAAATAATTTTAGTAGAAATGTTTGATACAGAATCGCTATTAAAAGTATCCAATATTAGCGGTGTCATGATTGTTTCTAATAGTTGTAGCAATAAGAGCGGTTTACAATCCCGGTTTATATAAATCGATGCTAAAACTATACAATTAATATAGATTAAAAATCAATTGTACACAATTAGAGTAACAGAAGTGGTTTATAGCAACACTTGATACAAATTTTGTTCAAAGAATCCAATAGGAGCGATTTGATAATCGCTCCTAAAGTTAACGCAATTGGAACGGTTAGTAACCCAGAACCGCTACTAAAAATACCCAATAGCAGCAGTTTTAAGATCGCTTCTAATAGTTATATATTTAAGAGCGGTTTACAGGAGCGATTTTTTCAAACCGCTTTTGAAACAATTCAATAAGAGCAGTTTTAAAATTGCTTCAAAAAAGTTAGGCAATAGAAACGGTTTAATTCAAACCGATTCAATTGGTCAATTTTCAAAAGCGGTCTTATAACCACTCCTAAATAACCGCTCCTATATAGGTGTTTTTTTTGTAGTGCCCCTTCCCACGCCGACGCTTGACAGATCAAAAAGGAGATGCGTTGTCGGCGCCCAGCCCAGTCTCCTTCCTTTGCACTTCACTCGACTGGAGAAGAACTGCTGACCCAAGAGCCTCTCCTCGCCCGAGAGGAAGAAGGAGCTGAGGGAAGACGAAGACACAGAAGGAGGAAAAGGGCAAGGTCGGCGAAGAATGAAGGAGGAGAAGATGAAGAGGAAGGAGGCAAAATCTCGATCTGCCCCGATCTCGCGATCCGCCGCGAGAGGAAGGAGGAGAGACGTCGATTCCCTGCCCTAGGCTCATGAAGAACAGAAGGAAGGAGTCACCGTTTTGGCCAAGAATCCGGAACGTTTAATGTTTCGGCCGATCGCGAGTGGTGGGAGGGCGATCGGGCGAGAAGAAGAGAAAAAGATTGGGAGTTGCGGTGGTGAGGGCTAGGGCACGGCAAACAAAAGGAATGAAATAGTGATTATTTGTAATTTTATTTGTAGCATATCACATATAATAAATAAATGTATTAGCAGCGTACCAATTTTTGTATGCTGTCGTTGTTATTATTTATTCACAGCGTACATTAATATGCTGTTAATAATAACATTAATAGCTTGCTTTTAATGTATGCTGTTGATGCTTCTTCTTTTAAAAAAATGTATGGTATTAACAGCGCACATCAATATGCATGCTGTTAATAATACTATTAACAGCATGCTTTTAATGTGCGTTGTTAATAACGCGCTGCGGAAAAGTAATTTTCTTGTAGTGGAAGTACTATCATACACTGGTTCGGATACGGTACAAGTAGGTGATGGCTCAGGTTTGCAATATTACTAATTTTAGAAACACATACATTCATTTATCTAATCATAATTTTCACATGCGCAACATCTTTCATGTTCCATCCATTACTAAAAATTTACTCTTCATACGTCAGTTTTCCCTTGATAACAATGTCTTTTTTGAATTTCATCATGATCATTATCTTATAAAAGATAGAGGAACAAATACAACTGTATTTCTTGGAAAAATAAAAAATGGCCTCTACTATCTTCAAAATTCTTCAATTAAAGTTTTTATTGGTGAACGCGCAAATAAACCAGCCTGGCATGCTCGACTTGGTCATCCTTCCCTTCGTATTGTTCAGTCGATCATAAATAGGTATGACTTACCTACTTCCTTTACTTTATCTCCATCTCATTCATGTCAGGCATGCATGGAATCTAAAAGTCATAAGTTACCTTTTTCTTCATCTGAACGCGTTTCCAATTTTCCACTTAAAATAATTCATTCTGATATTTGAGGGTCTGCACCTATCTTGTCTAACCAATGTTTCTTATATTATGTTACCTTCATTGATCATTTTAGTAAATACACTTGGCTTTATCCTATGAAAAAAAAATCTGATTTATTTGATATATTCTGTAATTTTCAAAAACAAGTTGAACTATATTTTAATCGCAAAATACTCTCTCTTCATTCTGATTGGGGAGGAGAATATCAAGCTCTTCATCGTCATCTTGTCTCTTGTGGGATTGTTTATCGAGTTTCTTGCCCTCACACTCGAGAACAAAATGGCTCTGCTAAGAGAAAACATAGACATATAGTTGAAACTGCCTTAGCTCTTCTTCATCATGCATCGGTTCCGCGTAAATTTTGGGATGAAGCTGTTTGTACTGCAGGATATCTCATAAATCGACTTCCTACTCCATTGCTCAATCATAAGTGTCCTTTAGAAAAGTTTATAATCAAACTCCTGAATACACCTTTCTTCGAATCTTTGGTTGCGCATGTTATCCATGATTACGCCCCTACTCTAAACACAAACTTGACTCTCGTTTATTATTATGTGTTTTCATTGATTATAGTAATATGCATCATGGGTATCGTTGCTTACATATACCAACTGGACGGATATATACATCACGACATGTTATTTTTCCTGAATCTCTGTTCCCTTTTTCGGCAGCCTCTTCAATCTCTTCTCCATATACAGGCGGTACTTTCTTGATGTCACCCAACATTATTAGAAGAGATGACATCCTAGGTCCTGCTCCGGAGCTCCCTAATAACTCTCCTATTCCATCAGATATTGCACCAAAAATTTGGTGTGATAATATTGGAGCAACATATCTTACATCAAATCCAGTATTTCATGCTCGTACAAAACATGTTGAAATTGATTATCATTTTGTTCGAGAGCGCGTGACAAACAAACAATTATCTGTTTCTTATATCTCTGCAGAAGATCAAATTGTTGATCTCTTTACCAAGCCATTATCCAAACAACGATTTAGCAAATTATCATGCAAACTCAACGTCTGAGATCTCCCATTTAGTTTGTCGGGGGGTAAAAGAGATTAAAGAGAATAAATTTATATTATTATATTATTAGACATTTTTCTTATTAATCTGTTAATTGACAGGTTCTTTATAAATCTGTTAATTAACATTTTCGTTATTAATTTTTCATTTGACTAGGTCTTCTAAGGTCCCTATAAATTGTGTATCTCATGGACAAGTTTATTCAATTAAGAAAGTTATTTTGTTATCTCTTTCTTCTCTCTACCTCTCTTCTCTCTCTCTACTTCTTTTAATTTAATATTAGGGGCTGAGTTATAGTGTAACGAGATTAGTACGAAAAACGACAACAAGAACAATTGAGAACATACCAGATTTACGTGGAAAACGCTTGACGGGAAAAATCACGGACAGAGGAGGAAAAATCACTATGAAAGGTGAAATACAAAGTCGGCGGCTCTGATAAAGTAAAGAGAAGTAGAGAGAAAAGAGAGGTAGAGAGAAAGAAAGAAGAGGTAACCAAATAACTTTCTTGATTGATTGAACTTGTCCATGAGATACACAATTTCTAGAGACCTTAGGATACTTAGTCAAATGAAAAATTAATAATGAAACTGTTAATTACCATATTAATAAGAAAATATCTAATAATAAATTAACGGATCAAACTGAATTCGGGTCATCAAACTCTAACATATAGTGTCCAAGTTAAAAAAAATTTAAGTGATCACGGAGTGTGAGATGGCTGGGTTGTTGTCGGGGAGAATGCAAATTGATATAATATCGTCAAGGCTAATGTTCGACACTATCTCCGTAAAACAATATTGTTCCGCAACAGGTGCTCACGGATAGCAACAATTCATTTTCCAAGATACAACGACAATGTCTCGAAATTGGAGCACTTCAAATTTCGAGAACAATGAACCTTCTCGTAGGCTTTTTGGACTCTGAATGCAGAAGATAAGATGTATGCTTTTTGAACTCTAGATGATTGAATGAATGATTCCCACATTTAGGGGATTCTATTTATAGAAGGAAAGAGGTGAGGTACCCTTTGGTGAATAGTTGTGACCTTTGGTTTAGGATTGATCTGGGTCGTTCGATATGGAGGGTTGTAATCCTTCAGATAGGCCTTTGATCTCAACCGATAGGTTTGAATAGTTATAACCCTTCAAATCCCCCTTCGATCTCAGCCGCTAGATTCAATAACCTGATTACTTGTGAGAAAAAAATACCTGTGTGTTTTTTTTATAACTCCATTAACATTGCAACACGTATAAGGAAGCAAACATCCTTGAAATTTTCAGATATGGGACTATTCCCCATCTACTTCTTTCTATGCTAATTTTGGACTGACTTTAAACAATTAATTGCTCATTCACCCGTAATCGGTTTTGAGCAAATTAATAGTCTAGATTCATCTACGCGAAACGTAGATTCATTTTTGAAATTAATTCTGACTTTCATCGATTGATGAGACCTCATTTTTCCTTGCAAAATCGTATTTGGTCTTTTATGACCCAAATATCCAACACGGAGTACATATTTAGGGTGTCTAATAGTTTTTTAAAATTTTTATTTATTTTCTTAGCTCTGGGTTAAGCTAATTAGATTTTACGGGTAGAATTTAAGGGTTCAAGTTAAAAAAATTTATACTAAAAAATTTTAGATACTAATTAGCTATATTGTATGTATGTAGGATTTAAGATTTAGGTACATATTAATTTTGAAAAAATAAAATTCCAAAAAAAAACTCTGCATACAAAAAAAGCTTTCAGGATGCAAGGATCAATTCCAGGCGTAGAGATGCTTCTATATATAGGAGTTGTATGTGTTTGTTGATGATTACTTTTTACGACAAAATTGCAATAAAAGAAGTCTAACAGAGTAACGCACACACTCAAATATGAGGATAACAAAAAAATAATAATAATAAAGATGGTTTGTAATTAAGTTTCAAAAGCATGGACAAGGAACAGATATTTATAACTTGATTAAGTAATTAAACCTTCGTTTCATGGCAGAAGAATAAATGCATATCACCTTGCAAATGACTATAATTAAAAGGCACAAATCAATTAGTCATCTTTTTTTTACTCCATTAATTAATTGTATTAGTTCCAAACAGTTAGCTGCATATCATGGATCAGTGGTGACAAACACACCCTTTGATATTGGGGCTGTCAGTGCAACCAGACGGCCCTGACGGCGGCACCGGCCCCTGTTGTTGAGTCCGCAGCAGGCCGCTGTGCTCAACCTGCCACCGACGTTAGCTCCTCCCCCTTCACTGGCCTCGCCGCCGCTGCCACCGGCACTTGGCCCTGCCATAACTGCAAGCTCGCCACCGACAAGCATCAACAGAACAAGAAGCACAACGTTACTGATCGACCAAGACTTCGCCATTAATTCTTGATCTTGGATTTTCGTTTGGAACGAAAGTGGCCGGAGCAACGACGACAAGGAGGACAGTTACATAGACGGTTAGAGTTTTGTGTCTCGGACTAATGGTTAGTACGCAGATGTTATCAATAAGAGATATGGGAGTCAAAATCTGACAGTGTGCTTACCCTCCCTACGTATTAGCCACCGTATCCGGGCTAGTAGCCCCTGTGATTTACCTCCTCCGTGTTGACTCTGAAACGGATTGACGGGGACGCTGAGAATAAACGAATCACCTTTTATTAACATGAGTTAGAACTTTGACTTTCATGTTATACATTATAATATCTAAATTGTATATATTATAATCAACACAGACATTAACTGAATTCATTAACAACATATTTCATAAAAAACATTAAAAAAATTGAGTATAAAGAATAAAATTAATGAATGCACAATGAAAATTATAAATAATAAGTATTAATATGTTAAAATAAATATGAGTATGTCTTAATAAAAAGAATATAATAATATAATTAATTTATAATATATTTTTTATAAAGAAATGATATATATTAATATTTAAATAAATACGGATGCCCCTTAATACAAAGTCATGCCTGCGGAGGGAAAGACCTACAATTTCATTAGTGGTTGACTTTAGACTCGTTCCCCACGCGTCAGGAATTTTATATTGAGGAGGTGAAAGATGCACCGTCCCTGCCCACGCGGATGGTCTGGATTGAACACTAAATTTAAATTACGTTTAAATTCTAATCAAATTCTCAATATATTTCTCATAAAATTAAATATATTGAGAGTATAAATCCGAGAGTTTGAATTAGAAGTCAGCCGCGAGAATATGACTGACTTGACTTCTTCGAAAATGTGAATTGACTCCTAAATTTTGACCGGGTAAACTAGTTTTAAAAATGATTAACGAGGTTTGATAACGTCGAATCTAGGGCGATCGGTTTGTTCTCATGGAAGTTTCCTATCAATCGTCAAGGTAAATCAGGAAACATTCGACGTGAACGGTCCAGAAATCCAGCGTCTCAGGGTTCGCGTCTCATTTGAAAGAAAAATTCTTATAAAATATGATGTAACTGGGGATTAAGTCGCGAATATCTGAAATGATAACTAATCGCTCTTCCACTGTATCATAGCCTCTAGGACTGATAAACTAGTTTTAGGAGTACAGGAAGGGGATCTAATTCCTGGGGGTCTAAATTTTGAGGTCAATGCTTGAGGTCAGGATGGGTAAACTAGTTTTAGGAGTACAGGAAGGGGATCGAATTTCTGGGGTCTAAATTTTGAGGTCAATGTTTGACTTTTAATAAAGTGTCTTTTCTTGTTAATTGACAAAGTCAACCTTCTTCCAAGGTGGTCATAAAAACGTTCGTGACTCTGTGGGAAATAATGGAAATGAAAAAACTGGACAAAGTGTTGGAGAGAGACTAGAGACCTTTTTTTCAAAAGATATTTCAAGCCTAAATACTAAGAATATACGAATATAATATAAATATTAAGAATTTTTTTAAAAAACCATACTATTTATTCACATTCATATCTAAAAAAATAATAAGTTTATCATTTCAACAATAAAAAAACAAGTGAGGTAAAAATCAGTTAATCTTATATCTTAAATGGTACGAAAAGATAATTATGTTGCTTTTATATATTTTTCACGCTTCATCTTTTAATTATACAAAAGAGAAATAAATTATAGGATGAGTTTATAGTCGGCCGCCTAATAATTAAAATATTGTAATACCTTAAACAATCATACAATATTCAAATTCACACACCAATGCATATGATTCCATGTACTAGCTGCCACTTAATGGCTACTAAAATAAATCTTTCAAAAAAATTAATTGTTTGTCATTAATAATAATTGATAGGGATATATAATTTGGAGATGACACGTCACACGAAAAAGCTATGTGGCATGATTGATCATGTGAGAGATCCCTGAGATCTAGTCGGGAAGAAGAGGTCCTGAGACCAAGTCGGGAAATATCTATTCGAGATCAGCTTAGAAGAGCGGAGCCTAAAGAGCAATTCAGGAAGAAGAACGCGGTTTGGGAAAAGGTCCACTGTGGGCTATGAGAGCACCTCCCCTTCAGAATAAGAAGTCCGACAGGTAGTTATTTCCTATAACGCATGATAATAATAGTTTTAATGGTCATGTTAGCCGTTACCTGCCCTCCCAAGGAAGGAACAGTTGTCAAATGACTACGGGTCATTAAACATGGTGAGAAGGGAGGCGGTTACGGGGAGGTGGATGTGTGCGAAAGATGGACATCAAGTATATAAGGTGTCTCAACACCCAAGTGAATTCTCTTGGTCTTTCTAAACCAAAACAAAAAAAAAAAACTCTAATATCCCTATTCCCTGTCTCTCTTCTATCGGACGGATTTTCTGACTTGAGCGTCGGAGAGGGCTCCGTCGGAAACCCTTCCAATGTATCATCTTTATGCTCGAGTTAATCTCGCAGGTGTAGGCATCCTCCCCCGTCATCACGCCAAGTTATGTTGGGGTGGTTTGTCATCCTCGTCGTTCATTTCCGGAATAATATAATAATTAAAAAAATTAAGATTTGTGATCCGAAGATATGCTACCATGTGGTTCGTCCCCTATGCAATTGTATGGGTCGACTATCCGGTCACCTTCCTCGATTTTTTTATATCTTTTAATAAATAATTCTTTAAATAAATTTTTAATCTTGTAATATACTCTTGAATATCTTAATTTTTTTTATTTTGAATATTATAACTCAAAAGAAAAAACCGAATCCTAGACATAAATTTTATTAGTTTAAATCTACTATAATCAACTCCTAAAGTATAAAATCTTAAACGCTAAATACATATACCTTCGGGGCTATGGTACAACGATAGGGTGACTAATCACTATCCCAGGCATTCGTAGTTCGATTCCCAACTACGGCATATTTATAAAAAAAATTTCTCCAAATGGGGTGTGAACCCTCGAACGCTAGGCTTCTAGACCCTCCACTGCGAGCACTTCCCGATTTACCCTAGCGCCCGGTGGGAAACTTTTGTGAGGTCGGGTCGGTCGCCCGAGGTTGGAAAAACCTCGTTAATCATTTTTTTAAACGCTAAAAATATAAAATATATTCCGTGAGCATATAAAATTTTTTATTTTAAACATTATAAACCAAGAGGAAAGAGTAAATCCTAGAGAGAAAATCGTATTGGCTTAAACTCACTATAATTCAACTCCTAAATCTTAAAATCTTAAATCCTAAATACATATAATATATCTCTCAAAAAAAATAACGTACTGTTTTGGATTCAAATCTAGGCGCCCCGATTCAAATCCAGGCACCCCGAGTCTGCACGAGTGTGTGACATATGGTTCATAGCATATACATATAATATATCGGAGCGAGAGGGCAGTAAACAAGAAGGGGAGAATTAGAATGACAACTAAAGGGTTTTCTCGCATAGTTACTCCGATGCTCAAATAAATCTCCGAAGGGGAGAATCAAAAAACAAAAAAGTACTTTAGGGTTTCTGGAAATTCAGATGTGTGTGCACGCACTCACGCCTACAAGAGTAGATGACCTTTTATAGAGTTATAGTTGCGCTTTCACATTCTTGACATGTTCTGAGGTTCCTACATATGTTACGCACGTCTCAGGGATAATTAATGGTGTTGTTTCCCACATTCTTCGAAGAGACCAAGTACGTTGTTCATATCTTTCGCAAGAAACGACCTCCACACCATGCTTGTGAAATCGGGGATGGTACGGATTAGAGATGACAATTTCCTGTGACCCGAATGGAAGATCCGACATCTAACCTGAATGATGGAGAGGATATGGAGGGACTACTAATATCCAATTAAATAATATGTATATATATTAAAGAAAATTTTCTTTTCCTAAACCTACTAACTATTTTTTTGATATTATAAGTAAATTATATAGGTGTTTAATTTTTTTTTAATTATATATATATATATATATATATATATATATAATATGATATTAATTTTAATATGTTTTTGTTGTATAATAATAGTTGAATAGAAATTAAAAAAATTATTAGTATAAAAAATATTCGATTCTTTAATGGATGTAGGTATGGGGATGACTATCCGATACCCGATAAATAAGATACAGAAGATATAGAATCCAATTCGAACCCGATTCATTACGGTCTCTAATACGGATACATAGATTGTACAGAGCCGGGAGGGAGTAAGGGATGATCCTGAGCTGCGAGCGGCGGGAGTTGGGGACGATCCGGAGCCAAGAGCGACGTGCGATTAATTAGGGACGACCCAAGTCGAGAACGACTTAGAATCAAGGGGGTTTTTTTTATTGACTTTGACCCCGCCTAAACAAAGTTATTGACTTCTCTTATTTTCATCTGACATCCTCTAATTCTCTTCCGTATCGAAGGAGATGAAAATTCGATTAACTGAACTATTGTATAGTTGGACAAGGTGGCTTCAGCAGTCCCGACTTCATCAGCCACGTGGCAAATGCCAAGAGTGATTCAACGGCATGGCGCATGAAATGTATCCAAGCATATTAAATACGCACCATGTATGATCTTCCTTCGTTTCCGAGTCGAGTGTGTGTTGGCGGTACAGCCCCAAGGTCATGGGACCATCTGCAGAAAACAAAGCGTCGCCCAAATTGAGATTTGGTCGATCCGTGTGCTCAATCGAATGGTTGAAGATCCATCCCGACCCCATGATTACGTAGATCCAACGGTTAGAGTCTTGTGAGCGGGGTATGCATATTGAGCAATGATAGGGAAAGTGAAGATGGAAGAATGAAAATCATAGTAAATGATGTGGCATGACGTGGCATTTTACATATACATGTCCGATTATCGCTTGGACACCATCGACGGCCTTCGCCCGTCGTCCCGAATCAAACTATACCCTGGGGGCACGGTGAACCCGTCGGAGATCGCTGCATGTAAGGTGTCACGTCATTCACTATGATTTTCACTCTCCCTATCATTTTTCATGCATATTAGCTATATATCATAATTAACTTAAAAGAATGATTATAATAGTTGGTTATATATCAACACTGAACTATCTTCATTAACCAAAAGAAAATTCAAATCTATGAATGCATGCCAACATTCACGCATGCGCCGTTACAAAGAACATCAGACATAAGTAATTCCTCCAGCTAGCCCAAACAAAAGAATTAGAGAATAATAAAAGAGAACTCTCCATGCATGCTTATATATGGAGAACTCCCCGTTTTCTCCTACGTCGTCTATGGATTAATGTTTACTTTGGAGGAGGAGGAGGACAGACTCCGCCATTGATTGCTGATCCACCAGTGCAGCCAGATGGGCCCGGAGGGGGGACCTGGCCCTGCGGCAGGACCTGGAAGATGAACCCCTTCCTCATCTCCTCCGTCGTCCCCTGCAGCAGCCTCGCTGCACAGACAGGCTGAGAATTCATCAGCACAAAGCTCACCAACAGCATCATGCAACAAACAGCACCACCCTTCTGCTCGCTGAAGAACAAGGCATGGCTATATATTCTTGTTGCAGACTGCTGTCTCCTTAATTCTGTATGTATAACTAAGGAGCTAGGGGAGGCAGAAGGCATGCCTATTTATAGATACTGCATGAAGGAGGAACTCGATCGTAACTGTGGTCAGGAAGATTTTGTGCAGGACTTGGAACGAGTAAAAGCTTTGCCTGCATGCCCTTCAAACAAGCTATTCTGCATACATCCTTTGGTCTCAGGCTCTCAGCATTCATGGCTGCATATTTTCGAACATATAGCTAGAGAAGAATGAAAGATTCGAGTTCAAGGGTTTATTATTAGTGTGGTCCGGTCTAAGATTTGAATTCCGACGTAAATAGAATTGGTTAAGTAACTGACTAGGACTTCGGTCAGCTGAACCCATTCCATGCGTCTCCATTAAAAAATGCCAGACCCAGTGAAAGAGGCAGATGAAGAGATGAAGAAGGAAATTAACCATATCCATGCAGTGGGCCAGGCTTTTACTCGTTCAAAGTCCTGCTCCAAGTTCAATTCAAAATATCAAACATGCATCGTAAATACATTTTCCTAATTAATTAATGATCGACGATCTTCATTCATGCAGTCTAAGTATCCATGCATGCACGTCTCCTGCATATATATATATATGCCTGCTTGAATATCATTAATCCCATCTTAGGTCGTCGTTCGATCCTTAGAGTTAGCATATATACTAATTGTATTGTGATGGAACAAAGATTTATGTATCGAGTTGAGTAACTTCAAGGCCAAAAAAAGTAAACACATGAGGCTCATATTGCCATTTTGAATTCTTTCACGTACGGCCTCCTAAAGTAGCTATATAGCTCCATGAATTAGTTAAGATCATCAAGGTATATGAATTAGGCCGTGGTCCAATTAATCAAATCAAGCCTGTCGACGAGCTTTTGAATCGGCTTGAAAAATATTTAGTTCATATTTGAAATTATCGAATTCGAGTGAGTGAATATATAATTTTTCGAGTTGAATATGAACTAATAGTATTTTGTTAATTTGATTGTTCAAAAGCCTCAAGGGATATTGGAGAGATGCTTAATTCTGTAAGTAGGAGTTGTACATGTTTGTTCATCTTATAAGCTTCTAGTTGATCATGATCTTCTTTTTATTGATGATTACTTTTTGCGAAAAAAAACTTGCAATAAATGAAGTCGATCAGAAATAAACCACACCCAAATTAATATGAGCAGAGCAATAACATTAATCGAGATGGTTTGTAAGTTTCAAAAGCACTGAGAAGGAACAAATCAATATAACTTAAGTAATTAAACCTCTATCTTCGTTTTTGACAGAAAAATACATACATATCACATTGCAAGCAAATGAATATATAAAATTAAAAGGCACAAATCAATTAGTCATCTAATTTTTTTTTTCGGTAAAAGAATATTTGAACTTCCACATAAATGCACAGTATGCAAGCAAATGGATACAACCTTACATACTCAAATTTCTAACTTTTATACTACTTTCATCAAAAATTCACAAAGGCACAAATCAATTAGTCATCTAATTTTTTTACTCCATTAATTAACTGTATCAGTTCTAAACAATTAACTGCTTTGTCTCGCCGGCTATCATGGATCAGTGATGACAAACACCCCCTTTGATGTTGGGGTTGTGAGTGCAACCATGACGGCCCGACGGCAACACCGGCCCCTGCGATAGAGTCTGTCACACCCCAGAGGTCTGTGCTCGTTCGAAAATCAGACAACATCTTCCCTGTACAACGGACAATCTGAAATTTTTATACATACACCTCAACACATTATAGCTCAGCTACACTCGGCTGACATCCACATAAATAAAAGTAAAGAATAACCACCGCAACCATGCAGTTGAATTAATTTGCATATGTTAATAAATAAACCTTCGTCAAATAAGTACGGAAAATCAAATCCAACAAATATAATTAAATACACGTCTATCTATGCAAAAAGAGAACGATAAAACGCGACGAACCACCCTCTGGGGACAATCTTCTCAACGATACAAAAACAATGAAACAAAAGGAAATGAGGGGTGGTGAGTTCCGGGTGGACCCCATGTATAAAGAAAACCAATGATCCTGTCGCGAAGTGAGGTGGCGATCCTACGGGCCACGGGGTGGACGAGAGGGGTACCGTTGTAAACCCGCCGGGGAATTGATAGTCAAGTCAATCCGCAGGCGTGATAGTGAACCAAGAGATAAGAAAGCTCGCGCGCCCACCTGCGGTAGGGGGAGTGCGGAATTTATATGAGGACAACTTATGACGAGATAAATGGATAACTGTCCTCTAGGGAGCACTTAGGATGGCGACATGACGCGGGGTGCGAACAGTACAAGGGTACTGGAGCTATCACCCCGTTACAGGGTTACTTGAAACAGCCCGTACCCCGGGAGCCGACTGGGAGTCCGAATGAGCCAGGAACGTGGTGAGTGGAAGCGCAGGGTACGCCCCGGGTGGAACTCTGTAAGTATAATAATAGATAAATGCATGATATAAAAAAAGGTATAACATGCATAAAGAAAACCAAGGGTATACAGTCTCTAGAATAAAGAAGATAACCAAATACATCTGTACAAATACAACATATCTCAAACCAATGTAACACGTAGGGGCAAATTCAATAATGTCCCCTAATACCTCAATAAACAGCTAATACTGCCGAACAGATCCAGATCATAATAATAAATGCAAATCATAACCGTATATGCATGTAAATCAAATGTAACAATCAAAGCTCAAACAAGTGCAACAAATATAAGCAAATGCACAATGCATAAAATGCACATGTTGTCATGACATGTACTGTACACACCAACCACCGCTACACCAGGTAGGTTGAGTGGACAAATACAAGCGTCCAACACCTGTGGCTATGCAAATACACCACAATATCTGTGGCCCCGAATGAAAAATTAAAACCCCGAAGGACCTGTGGGGACTCCAAACACATGGGGAGTATCAACTGTTTGCACACAACTCTAACTGAGCGTGGCACAACAGAAAAAAATATACCCGATGACCCATCTCAACCACAAGGGAGCCAGTGGTTGTCGGCCTAAATGTTATGATGCATATCACTATTATACACAACCTCAAACAAATCCAAAACATGCAAACAATACGATACGAAACACAAATAACACCAAAGTAAATTAATTAACAAGCACTAATCTACTAGGTAGGGTTTATCTAATGTCAACCAAACCCTAGATAGGTCAAATGATAATTCTATAGAATACACGTACAAGCGTTGCTCTTTAGATCAGAAACCAAGAGATGAGAATGTATAACTGAAACAATTTGAATTATTACTCAAAGGTCAAGCAAAAATAAGTATCAAGCAGGAAAACAATGCAATTAGATTTAACGTCAAACAACCTACTAAAAAATAAAACAACCGTGCATTTAAGGTAAACGAATCTATAAGAATCAAGTAAGAAATACCGCCTTAAATGAAAAATGTATCCAAGTAAACTTCACGTCCAAGTGCTTGAATCAAATAAGAGCCCTGCATTAGCAAATTAATTATATATTAGTTTAGTAGCTAAATCAAATCCTAAGATCAATTATAATTAACCCCTAAATGCTTCAATTGTTAATTAATCTCAATTAAATGATTATCTCTAATTGGTACCAATTCTTTAACCAACTTAGTGTTAGCTATAGAACCGAACTTAATCAACTCAACTTTCATCTAATTAACCTTACTATACACCAACCCAATAGTTTTGACCTAATTAACCATCCCATAAGTCTCACAGCGCAAAGGAAGAACGAGATCAAACTTTAAACCCAAAACTCAACACAAAACTCATGACCAAGAATAGATCCAAAAACCATCCAAAGTTGAACCAAAGGTCAACTTCAATCCCTAACCTTATGGCAGCATATGGCAGAAACTGCTCTCAACTAGCAATCTAAATAAAATACCACCAACTCACCCAAAAGGAGGAAAGGAAGATCCTACAAGAACCAAATTGTAATTCACGGGAAAACCATCAAAGCATAGCACAGAAATAAATCCAATCCAACCACTAACGATCACTTAAATCCATTGCTGTAATATATATATATTATATATATACACACACACACACACACACACACACACACACACACACACACACCACACACAACACACACCACACACACACCACACACAACACACACAACACACACACACACCACACACGATTTTGCTCTCCTGCGGACCGTGATGTGCGGACTTCCCGTGCGGACAGACACCCAGACCGATCAGGGCCTTCCTTGGTTGGTCTGGCGCCGCGGTCGCGCACGCGGTCCGCACGAAGCGGTCCGCAGGAGAGAAGAACTTTATATATATGTGTGTGTATAAATTCTGAAAATATAAACTTTTCCTTAAATAACTCCAAACTAATTTATCTCGCATCCCAATTCTTCGTGTAAATATTTCTAAATTCTAAAAAAATTATTTTAATATTTTTTATATGGTTGTTTCCAATTTTATCTGCTATTTACGGTGTCCATTCTTCATGTAAATATTTCTAAAATTCTAAAAAATTATTTTAATATTTTTTACATGGTTGTTTTCAACTGCTATTTACGGTGTCCACTCACGCACGCGTGCGGAGAATATTTTACTTAATTTTTTCCCTGTATTTTACAGAGTCTGCAGCAGGAGGCCGCTGTGCTCAATCCACCACGCCACTCCTCCCCTTCACGGCGCTGCCACTGCCACCGACATCAACAGAAGAAGCAGCACAACGTTACTGATCGGCCAAGCCTTGCCATTAATTCTTGATCGTGGATTTTGGTTTTGGAACAAAGGTGGCCGGAGCAACGAAGAGGAGAGGGTTTATATACAGCGCCCATGCATGCATGTTAACGATAATGTTTCAAAATAAATATTAATTAGTGGATTAATTATGTGGAAAATAATAGATAGATAGAGTTTGATTGGGATTTTTAGAAGTGTCTAGATTCAATGTACGTGGACTTGGTGTCTATCCACTAAGCCTATAAATATGTAACCTCTTTATTGAATGGTCAAGTTGTTTAGTTTGCTTTCTGTTTTCTCCTCTGTCACAAGATTGTTCTCCTCTCCCCTATTCTCTTCCTCCAACAGAGTGGTATATCAGAGCGAGTTGGGTTGAAGTGTCCTAGTTTGCTTGTAATGATTCAACGGAATTTCTCAACCCCTCATCCCCATTTTCAAAGGAGAGTGCTATGAATTTTGGAGTATCAAAATGAAGACTCTATTTAGATCTCAAGATCATTTGGGATTTAGTAGAGAGCGGCTTTGACGACAAGGATGCTGATGAAGGTCGATTAAAGGAGAACAGAAAGAAAGATTCAAAGGCACTGTTCATCCTTCAGCAAGCAGTACATGAGACAATTTTCTCAAGAATTGCAACTGCATCATTTTCCAAAGAAGCATGGGAAATACTGCAGAAAGAATTCCAAGGTTCCTCCAGAGTGATAGCCGTGAAACTCCAAACCCTCAAAAGTGAGTTCGAGGCCTTGCTTATGAAGGGTAATGAAACTTTACAAGATTTTTATCTAGAGTAATTTCTATTGTCAGTCAAATGAGATCTTATGGAGAAAAGATCACTGATGCAATTATCGTTTCGAAAGTTTTGCGAAGTTTGACTCCCAAATATGATTATATAGTAACTGCAATCGAGGAATCTAAAGATCTTTCAACTTTCTCTTTTGATGAACTAATGGGTTCTTTGCAAGCTCATGAGGCAAGGCGAAATAGATCCACTGAGAAGAATGAAGAAAAGGCATTTCAAGCTTCTCAAGTGAAGGGGGAGACAGAAAAAAGGGAAGACTTCGCTGGCAGAGGTCGAGGAAGAGGAGGTTTTCGTGGTAGAGGACGTGGCAGAGGAAGAAGTAATTTTAATGGACAGAGAGACAATTCAAAGGAGATCAAAAATGGAATAAAAATTCCATTCAGTGTTATGGTTGCGGAAAATTTGGACATATAAAGGCAAATTGCAGAAATAGTTCACAAGCAAACTATGTTAAAGAAGAAAATGAGGAAAGTAAGTTATTTATGGTTCATTCTCATTCTAATGAAGTTCAAAACGATATTTGGTTTTTGGATAGTGGATGTTCAAATCACATGACAGGCAATAAGTCGTTATTTAAAGAGCTTGATGAGTCAAAGAGAATGCTAGTAAGACT